>CAAKHF010004505.1:9774-55015 GCA_901007745.1 Hippocampus kuda
CCACCACCCCCTTGCACAAACACAAACACGCGCATGGACTCACATAAACACGACTGCTAGGCTTCCATTGGCTTTTTTTCTACTCGACTAATAAAGTCGTGAGTGGCAGCTGCCTCCCGCCAACATAAGTGCTAATCAAAAATAGTTGACACTGATCTTATGTACACAAGGGCAGGATTGATTAATTGATCAATACTACAAAAAAGCCCCCCAAAAAACAAATGAACCAGGCCTGGACAAAAAAAGATGGTAGAATTTATTTTTTTAAATTATGATGAACCATCTCAGGGGGCGGCCATTTTGCCATCACAGTTGCTACGCGCTCAGGTAACGACCAATGACGGCGCCCCTCTTTTTTCAAGCTGAGCCATGATTGGTTGTTACTTGAGCCCAAAGCAACTGTGATGTCATTTTCCGTTGACAGAAATACCCAGAGAAGCTACTGTTCTTGCTCTGATGTGTCTGTCATGTCTCAGTCAAACGTGTTTGTCATTTTAGTTAAACCCCCCACAAGTGTCAGTCAATGAACTAACTTGGCGTCATGTCAGTGTATGATAAAACGAGGCGACCTTGGGGCGGTTGCGGGTTTCATGCGGGATACTTACCGTGTCCAGGTTTTGCATGATGTCCTGGAAGGACGGGTGCGTCCTGAACTGCTCAAAGAGCTCCCGCTTGTAGAGTAGCGCGTACACCAGGTTAGGATTGTGGTGCAATGAGTTGCAGAGGCAAGAGTTGATAATCTCCAACATCATGCGGATCACTTCCTCAATCACATTCAAGTCCTGAGCCTGAGGGGGAGAAGACGGAGGAAGAGGACATAAAAGGTTAATTGGCTTCCCACAACACTGGTTCCACGTATAATGGTGTTTGTAAATTATTTCTTCCAGAGAGATTAATGGCTGTACTTTGGAGGTCGAAGGGGAAAAGAAGACAAAAGGCAAAATGGAACATCGAAAAATGATTTCATTTGCCAAGCCAACTGTCGCTTTAACAAAAACTGCAATATACCGCACAATAGTTTCATATTCCAAAAACGCCTCTGTACAAATAAAGGCCTCACCACCTGCTGCAGTCGATTTTTTGGGTTCGTTCTATTAATTCTTTCTTGGTTAAGGTGCTATTTTATGTGAAAAACCCAGCCTAAGTCAGCCTGAGGCAGACATCGTTCCGCAATAACATTCCGTTTAATTGGAAGAGAAAAAAGGTTTTGCAGGCTGGGCTGTACAAAAAAGTGCCATCACATTATTCTTTCAGCCTTGGATTTTGATCATCAAAATAGTACATACATATTAAATCAATCCTTCTGCTTTTCATAAGGGAACATGTTTGTTCTTCTGTTCATCCACTCGAGTTCATCACGCGTCAACGCCCCGGAAGACTGCCGCCGCCAAGAGGAGATAACAATGGCCGTCTGCGTGCGCAGCGATTCAACGGTGCGATGAGAGCATTGTAGATTAAGATGCCACCATGAAGTGAATGGTTCCCACGCTCCGTATTCATGAAAACAAACTGCATTATGTGCGTCGGGGTTGGAAAAAGTATTTGACCTCTTCCCAAATTCTTACCTTTTTGCCTACTTTCCCCACTTTAAAGTTTAAGCTCATCAAACAACTGCATATATTGGACAAAGATGCTGGAAGTAAACCATCGTTTTTAAATGGTGGCTTACCAGGCCCCGTGTGAAAAAGTACCTGCCCCCTCACTAACTGGTTGGGCCACTCTCAGAATCTGAATCTGAATCAGTAGCAACAACTCACACGTGTTCTATAACTGGCATTGAATCTTTCACATTCCTGTGATTTTATATTGGCTTTTTTTTTTTTTTGCCTATCACGCATGTTTTTGGAAGGTGGGAGGAATGTCTGACCCAAGATTTGAAGCCCTTCAGACATTTCAAGCAAACGCTTCTCTTCAATGTAAACGTTTTTCTGTGCTATATGATCGATTGGCGGTCGATACAAGCAATTTTGTTCAATGCCACCAGATGTCCGTGACAAACATCTTTGTGATTCGTGTGATGACGATGACCTGTTTGGAACAAGAATTTGCTGCTACCACCTGAGACCGGTCTCAAAGCAGGAGCGCGGCAAGACGGCAAGCTGATTGGGAAGCGAGATTGGACCTCAAATCTGGGCGAATCATCTTAAACAGAACTGCATGTCGGGGCCCTTATCGGAGAAATAATGTTGCGGGAAGAAGACAAAAACAGACTGGGAAAATGTTGAATATCTATAGAGTGCAATCCATGATGCATTGATTTCCAGCAGGCTGGAGCACGAGGAGGTGCAGGGCAGGCGCAGCAGCGTTAACTGGGAGACGCGAGGAGGTGAGCGGAACACAAGGGCAGTCAGAGATAATGAGGATTGATCGTGCGTCTGGAAGCAAAGAAGGAAGCGCTTGGGGCTTGACTACACCGCCTGGCTTAGGTCCGCTACTGCGGCCCATAATTAGAAAGAACCGATGCGGAGCTGAAACGGGAGACCGTCGAGTAGAATGAGGAGGTAGAGAGAACTAAAAAAAACGGAGAAGTAGATGAACGGTAGGATTGAGGTGGCGAGTGTGTTTTGTTCTCTTGCTGCGGCTTAATGAGATTGGCCTGGCAGGGAAAAAAAAAAAAAAAATGCCACGCTAGGGAATTCAGGTCAGAGAAAAATAGGCTAGCTAGACGTCTGCCTGGCCCCATGTGTGTATGTGTACGTGGGTGCGTGTGTGTCAAGTGGATGAGATTAAGAGGTCTACTTGAAACCCAGACAGGATTTAAATATCTTAACTCCTCATTTCTTCTTGCGCCTCGCTTTTGTGCTTGTTTTCCCTCAAATTTGAATCCCCCAGACAGCTAAAAAGAGAAAAAAAAGATGAAAAAACACCTCACACATGGCTGCTGTGTGTGTTTATGTGCCATTTTGTTTCCTCGCCTTCTGTTTCCAGCCTCCCCACGATGTTGAATCACAAACCACTCCTGCTATTTAATGCCTCCCCACACCCCGGAAAACAGGCCTGGGACGTGAGCTGTATCATTATTCTGCCCAATTTTACAGTCGTTTGCACAAAAATGACAGGAAGCTTGCTCCCCGTCTCCCCGCTGAGCACATGCGTGTGTGTCTGTCTGCAGGTGTGTATGACCTCTGCAATACGTCTTACAAGGCCAATCACGAGTCGTGCAACGCGACTAAACGCCCTTACTCGTGTTGATTTTACTTTTTTTTGCAGTGTGGAACATGGGAGCGCTAAGAGGCAGCAGGTGTGTAACTCCCTGCTAAAGTAGGTGCCCGCATCATTAAACCAGTAGCTTAGCGATTTCCCTGGCTGCTCACCGCAGGCTGTTGCAAGGCAGACAAAGCAGACGGACCTATCGGGAAGCGGCACTGACAAAGACAAGGGCAGGGTGACAGTCTCAACTTAACTCACTTAAAAAGCAGATTTTTATCCGCATGTGCAGATTGGCATATTTTTCCAGGGCGTTTTGAATGAATTTTATAAATTAAATGTCAGACTTTACAGTCATTGTTGAGGCTGGCCCTCCTTCGGAATCGGTTTGTATATGTATAGAAATAAAAGCAAAACACCTGCCCATGAACATTAATGTTCTGTGTAGTTTTCGAGGACTATCTTGCCTTGAACATTTTGATCAAATTTTGACTTTTACGCCTGAGAAGCACTGGTGCAGCTGGTCCTTCTTTTGCAAAATAATCAACAATGACAAATGGAAAACAAAAACACCCAGACCACAAACTGTGACCTTGGGTGCACAGGTCTATCTTCCCTGGAAGGTGAAGTAATTTCCATATGATGTCACATTGTTGAGGGCTTTCAGAGTTAGTGTTGTAAGAATGCATTAAAAAACAAAAACACGCACAGAAAAAGGCAAAACCCTTGACAAAAGTCAATGTTATGCTTGAGCTCGTGTGATGTCACGGATGATGGTAACTGTGAAGCTGTGTGACTATGACCTCATTGAACGGGAAGTCAAATAGACACAGGAAATGCATGCAAATGACCGCAAAAAATGTCAACATCATGGAAAACATTCTTGGTCCATGTTGAGATCTAGTAAGCAAAACGTAAACATGGACAGAGGGACGGCAAATTCGATGCATCTCTGCTCGAAAAACAGATTGGAATGAGAGGGAAAAATAAGGGTCAGCGTGATCGCTCTTCTTGTCACATGATCATGGGGGAGACGCATATTGTGTGTGAATGGCAGGAGGGAAAACAATTTAAAAAATGATGGATGCTGGAAATGGAGCAGAAAAAAAACACACACGGCAAGCGGACACACATGAGCGTAGGTCAGAGTGACTTAGCAGCCCTATCAGCAGTCTGCCTGTCGTGTCTTTGGGGACTTTTTAAAATAGGTCATTGGCTGACCTGCATTTATGCCGCTGCGGCCGCATCATAATGGCGCCATTTTTGCCAGGCGACATTCTCACACAGAAGGTCTCTGCCCGGGGTTTGTTTTGGAAAAACATGGATGGAAACATTCATGACTTTCCCATCGTGAAAAATGGAATGTGAATTCATCAAATAAAAACTGCCGCCATCACTACACAGGCAACGTTTTTTAGCTAACATTTTAACTTGTTCAACAAGGGTAAAGGAAAGGGAACCACTGTGTAATAAAACAAAAATACAGTAAAACTACTCATACTTTCAAGACGACTGACGGTCAACACAGGCAGATTGCAATATCGGCCCGCTGTATGAAGGAAAGCTTTACTGTATGTAGTTAGCCCCAATGATGACTTGCTGGAAGGAAGTCATTAGGACGCAGTAGCACCCACTGCTCCTCCCGCTGAGAGGATACTTGAGAGTCAGGGACGACAGGGTGGCTTATATGGAAGTAGCCTGTTTGAACTGCTTGGGTTTGCTAACTAGGTGAATATGGGAAAAAAAATCTCCCTTAAAGATGAGAAAGCTATCTGGCTAGCTAGCTAGGTAATTAGATAGCTAGACAGATGGGTGGACAGACACGCACACGCTCACAGTACATACACATGCACACACAGTTCTCTCCTCAGCAGGTTAAGTGGAGCAAAGTACAAAAAAAAAAACCCAGAGAGGCTGATGTAAGACAGAAAGTGTTCATTTCAATTTGTGATGCTGGGTACATATCGCACTACGTTGCCGCATTATCGCACAATGAAAGTTTGATTGATTTAGTCCCCTGAGGAAGATGAGCGAGCCTGCTCATTTTGTACGAGGAAATGAAGGGACGGCAAATGTAGGGGACGACGCGCTAACTGTGGAATCCTGCAGAAGGTTTCCTTGGAGAAATCATTCCTCTCGGTTTCACGTTGCCTGAAGTAATAAAGCTGAATGAAACGGGAGGAGATGATGTCTTCTTTCAAGGTTGAAATGGTAAATTACAATTCGGAGCATTGGAAGCACATTTTGGGGGAAAATACCCCTGGAGTGACACCATTAAACTTGGGAATCAGAACTCCAGTTGTGCATGGCAAGATGCAGAACCTCATTTTAGCATTTTAGCGTTGGCTAACATGGAATCGGACAAAACTCGTCTTATTTTGGGTCAATTAGAATAATTACAATTATTTTTGTCGGAATGTGCTGTAGTCTATCACTAACCTACGCATACCCAGTGGTTATAATTACAAATGTCAAAATATTTGGATGAAATAAATCCCTTTTCGGCCCGATATAAAAACAAATCAAATGAAAAACAAGTTTGTGAGGCAATAACTGAACGTGTGCTTCGTGACCACGTAATCTTCCGCTGCTGTAGTTCATTGCTGGCCATTCATAACTTGAAATAATGAATGTCGGGAGCTTTGTAAACTGAGGACCCCCCCGTATGAACAAATCATGAACCGTTCTGGACAGTAGTGCGCTCAACCGTCGTACAATACATGATGCGTCAGGTATGACGGGTGGAGTATCAAGCGAGGCCTTGCTTTAGGAATGGTGGTGGTGAAAAGTTGGAGGAAAATTGGCTGAGGATTTTGCTGACAGTTAATGGAACAAGGATATAGCAACTGTGCTCAGAGTAATTTTTTTTTTTTTTGGCAATTACAAATGACTCGGAGCTATCGGAGCACGGGTAGCAAAGACGCGAGAGTCAATCAAGTGCCAAATTGCTGGGAGACGTGACAAGGAATGGGAGGCGTTTGTTTATTACCTGATGTGTCCTTGGGCTGGACCGTTACCCTCGACGTGACGAGCGGCGCTACAAAGCCAATGAATGTCTCGAGTCTAGGCTATTAAAAAGAGATCACAGTTTGTGACTCAACTGCCGCGCATAAACACTGACAGGGTGGTCCTGCAAGCTGCTAGCTCGCTGCGTGCTCCTTCATAAGAGTGTCTATGTGTGTCTTTTCCCAGAAAGGCAGTAATAACAACAGTAAACAGACCAACAGGCAGAAGCACCATTAGCACAACCACTGGCTGGGAGGGTAAACAGTGACACACAACACAGCACACACAATCACATCTTTTACCGTTTGCGGCACGTCACCGTGTATAATTCAACCGCAGCCGCGTTCCCCTGAGAGCGGGGGTGGGGAGACACAGCCAGACCGGAGAGCCTTTGGCTGTCCCCGGGGGCTTCAAGGGGCCCATCGCCCGTCACTCTTGCCCTGCCTGACGCTAACCAGACACAGCAGCGTAAACAACACGTTCGGGGTTGAGGAGATGGAGGATCGAGGGGGTTGTGGCGTGGCAAAAGGAGACAACATCAAGAGAAATAAAAAACGCGGGGGGAAAAGACTGACGACAGAGGAAAAGGACAGATGTTTGCACTCCACAATTTTTTTTTTTTGTCTCATAACCTCCCCCCTTAAAATCGCTCCCTTGTAAAGAAAGCTATTACATGTCCAGGCAATCCCACATTAAACAAACATTAGTTCTCTCTGCAGGGCCAGACTCCGCCAAATGACATTGTTTCCAGATGCCCCGTCTCCATCAGCCCCTCACCACAACCCTCCTTCCTTCTCCCCCCCTCCCCGCTACTGCAATACCCACTCCTCCAGCTTATTTCTCCTCTCTATATGGATGCTTTCCCACTACATAGTGCAGTATGCATTAGATGGCAAGAAATGACTCAAATAAAACACACCTGTTCAGATCCGCATCCCCTGCATGCAGAGGTGCTGTGCTTAAAAGCATCAGTCGGAAAGAAAGAAAAAAACGACGACGGAGAAACTGGGAAAATGAGACGTTCTATTCGAAAGGACGGTGAGAAAACAAACTGACGTGTTGCGGCAGAGTGGAGACTGTGGCATGCGACACGGCAGCATATATGTTTTGTTGTTGTTTTTTCCCCCCAATCATCAGCTGAGGAAAGTACAATCTGGCGGCAAAGCAAAAATATAGAGAGCGTGGAATTTTTCGGCTTCAAACAAACTATCAAAATGGGAAGTTTAAAACTCGACATTCAATGTACACCTCCGTGTGGAAAGGAAGTGACAGTGTTGTGCCGACATGACGCAGCTCGACCTGTGAGCGAACACAGACACTTTGGCTGACATTTTACATTTGCGGTATTCTTCTTATTTGATCGCATTTGATTTCTTCCTTTCACAGTAAACAACACATTTCCACCGTTATTTGCAAGCCAATGTCTTCATTTAATTGCTAATGACTCAATGCAGCCGCACAGCTGGGGGCTGTGTGCTCTACTCTGCTACAAACAGCATTTATGAACTGCCTCGTCAAATCTAACAAGCCCTGGAACAAGATTGATGACCACAAAATAATTCACACTTGTTTGACTTGACAGGTGGCCCGAAATGTGGCACATGCTAAGCTTTCGCTCTTTGAATTTGCGATACAATTCATGGTGCCGTTCAGCAACATTCCCTTCACGCTAGCTTTCTGGCAGACAGCCTTTGTCGTGTCTGTCGGCCATCTAGGCAAAATAATTTCAGCGTGCGACGGGATGATCCGCAAGAGTGCAACACTTTTTAGATATTTCTTGTCTCTCTTTCTCCACATGCACAAAAATGTGCTGCCAACTTTAGACGTAGAGTTGAAGAGCGCTGTCTTTCTCTCTTTTTTTCCCCCCTCTTTAAAACGGTACTCAAAAAACGTGGTTTAATATCGTGTCTGACAGCAAACTACCACAGTACATATTTTTTTCGTACCGTCATTCACAAAAAAAGTTTCCACAATACAACTTTGCCACAAGTGCATGCCAGTGTGTAAGGCCCCATTTCCCTCTGGCACAACACACCTGGACTCAACTTCTTTACCACCAAAGACCAGATAAAGGCTAAGTGTGTGTATGTGTGCGTGCGTGCCTGTGTGTGCAAACAATACATCCCATTCCCTTTTCATCTGCAAACATTAAGAGTAAAATGTGACTTTTAGAGCTCTGGCAGACATGGGAACCAATGTCACATTGAGTTAGTATAGTCTAAAGTCAAGCACAACAGTGCTATCACAGACGCTGACCAGTTCTCTGACCCAGACTGGATGTCACACGCTATTCAAGGAGGAGAAGGAAAAAAAAACTCTTGTGGTAAGATTCCCATGAAAGACCATAGAGGAAAGATCATCCGGGTGCCCTTGAGCAACAGACCGACTGGATAATAAGCTGTGGTGTGCCGATGTTAACACTCTGACCTTCCGCTGTGTGCCGCTTCTTATTTGTTGTTGTCGCCGCTATTAGTGTCAGCATGGGAGCACGGCGCTTGATCTGACATGGCAGAGTAAAAGGTCTACTTGTATATACATATATACTTCGATCCATACACATATATAAATGTTTATCTATATACACACATCTAGATATAAACAGAGAGAGAGAGAGAGAGAACAGAGCCCCTGAAGGAAAGGAAGCAAGCCTGAAAACATATCAGGATAATTGCATTTTTTATATAATCTTTATGCACGCATTGATGTGTTCGCAAAAGGGGTCTCATCAGACAGCCGCTGCATGCTTGAAGGAGCACTCACATGCACTCATGTTTCCCCCCCCAACGCCCGAGGGCATCCTCATACATGTCGCGCCCCCTCATACAAACACACTTAGGAGAGGAACTACAAAAATCTAATGTGACAGCCAGACTCAGACTTCGACTGGCAAACCTGAAGGCAGAGGTGTATGATGATTGATACATTTGTACAAAGCATGCCCATTGGTCGGGTGCTGTTAAGAGGCACAGTAAATATTGTCTGAGGCCACCCCCTCTGAATCAGCAGTTAGGCCCCATTTATACAACAGCGTTTTAAAGCGAGTAATATGCTCCATGTGTCCCCAGTAGTCCAAACATGGTATTATGACGAATAATCCATTTGCGGGGTAAGAATGAAGCAGAATGAGTCGCGTGTTTACAGCCTCAAAGGAGGTTGACCCTTTTTATTCGGCACTGCCCCCTGCTGTCGATTGAAATGGATGTCGAAGTGCCCATTGTCATGTCACGTGACCACACGCAGGAATCAGGTGAGCCGTGACAATTCAAGACCATCTGCCATGCTGTGTTGGTTACCTAGAGTACAGGACGCGATATCACAGCATTAAGCACAAACTTGTTCATCCTTTTCTTCGTGATGTGGGGGTGTGGAAGTCTCTAACATTCTCAAAATCGGTACATGTAGATCCTGCTTGAGCAAACACGCCAAAGCATGTGCGCCCGTGTGTTGTTTGCGTGCGTAGTACTCACATAGTCGGGCAGGACTGTGCTGTCGCTCTGTCTGCCTTTCAGACTCTGCGTTGCCTGTTCCAGCACCTTGTTGTGCTTCTTGGAAAGCAAAGCAAATAGACTGCAGGAGACACACAAACAAGCGCACACAGAGGAAGCAGTAGACTTGAGTGCTGTGCTGACAAATACCTTTCACGAGACATGTCTTAAATCATCTTTTTTTTTGGAGAGATTTACAGAACTGACAAGGTCATTTAAATGTGTGTAAATGTATGGATGTAAAATGGCAACAAGAAAGTCATGACATCATGTCCTCGTGAACTGAGCCCGACCAGATCAAATCAAATCATAATCCCACTGAGCCATTCCGAAGCGAATCAATTCGCTTTTTAAATCAAACCGTCCTTGAAACATTTCACACCCTACCAATAGGAAACTACATCAAATCGTCTTTTATGGAGGGATACACACCCTTACTCATAAGTCCAGGGAGCACTGTAAAATAAAAACTAAATGAAAGATCTACTAAGGGATCAATTGAACTGCTCAATGGCCTTTAACAGCTACACCTGTTCATCTGTCAGCACGAGGACCACAAAAAAAATAAATAAATAAGACTCACGGGACCTCTTTAATTAAATAAAACCTAGATATTTGAGCAGCTTTTGTCCGAGCGTCTGTTAAACCAGTCGGGTTTGATATACTTTTAGGATGTTCAAGCTCCAGCTGGGACCCTGGCACACAATAACACACTTGTGCGAGCGCGGCTGTCATGGAAACAAGCGAAATGGGTGAACGTCTTCCACGTAGCCGCTCCGTGGTGCCGATCAGTCTTGAGGGCAAAAGTGACGACAGACCGCCTCACTGTCCAATGTGTCCGCATCTCAACAGACTTCCTGTTGTGTTTGGTGCAGTTCGATATAAAGGTACAGAAAATACCGCCGCCTAGTGAGGTTATTGTAGTAAAATTGAAAATCCGTTTTCGTGAATGAAATCAAATAAAAACCAGAACGCTGAAATAAATATAAATTAAAAACTACCACCTTACAGTTCACGGTAATAAAACGAAACCAAAACTATAATTATCGCGAAAATGTCCTTCAACATGAGCTTTTGGGGTTCTTTTGCCTCTCTGATATGATTGTAGCGCCAAAGTAAAAATTGCCAGGTAAATATGAGTACATACGAGCTCCAGTGACAAACTTGAAGTATTCTGTATGCGTGAGGTTGATTTCTATCGTGTTACACGTCCAAATCAGAATTGCTTGGCCTCAGTGGAGATGCGCGCTCGACCCAGTTGCTCTTAAATTTTCCTTCAACACAAATACAGATGGAATTTAAAATGCCGTCCACCGAGGCAGGTTCGGAAAACATGTTTTCACCAGCCTGTTGGGAGAGATCAATTTCCGCCGTGAATCCCAACAAGGCAATTTTTATGGTGGATGGAAATGTGCTGTTGGGCGCATTGATGACTCACAACTAAAGTGCGAAGCCAAGAGAGCACCAAGTGAATGACTGTACCGAGAGACAGAAAGGGAGAGACTGTGGGAAGTGATTTCATGCGGCGAGGGACTCCGTAATGAGAGAACGTGTTATCTGTGGCACAAGAAGATGAACAGTAAATAAAAGGAAATGATGGCGCTGGGTGTGCTGGCGGCAGGAAATTGAAGCGCTGGCGTGTAAACAAACAATGGCCGTCATGGTGCTTGTCTGGGAGTCCATTTAAAGCCGGCCGGGGTCAACGGCCTGATTGTCTGTCTGTCTGTCTGTCTGGACGTTTGGAAATTCCGGCCAGGAAATCCCCTTTTTTCTAGCTAGACAGTCCATTTGGTTCATGGTGGTTATCACTGTGGCAGCTCACTGGACGCCGTGGCGGGACTGACAACGTTCGCGGATGGTTTCTTCCTCCCCAAAAGAGCAGTCCCAGATATGCAGCAGGACAGATAAGAGGATGCTGGTGCGTGCATGATGACACGTGCGTGTGTATGTGTCAGCGAGGGGAGGAAACGCTCTTTCCTGCGCGGTCGGAAGTTGACAATCTGAAGTGAATGGCTCGAAGTGTGTGTTCACAGGCGCGTGTGTGTGCATATGCGTGTGTGTGTGTCCCCTCACAAATCTTCCCTGGATGTCGCATAATGTTATCCTCTGAAAGCAACTGCAACGCAAACTCAATATTTTATATTTTGTACTTGCTCTGCACTTACTTGCACACGCGCACACGCACACTGCAAATTCACAGTGGCATCGGATGTTTTTGTGCTGATTCGACATAAATGATTAAAATGACATGGCTGGGTTGGGTATTTGTGTTTCATAGTATTTGTTTTTTATTTATTTGTTGTGTATTCTACATAAAAGGTGTTTCGTAACTGGAGAAAACAAGAAAATATTACTACCTGATGATACGCTGGGCAGCGTACTGGTGGAGACATCGGAACTGGGCGGACATGTTGGCAAGCGCAGCCAGACAGTTGGTATGGAGGTATTTATCCTAGAGGAAGGAGGTACCGTGATGCTATCAAACTTTATCATCAGTACTTGGGACACTTTTTTGGTGACAGAACTGCGGCTTTACCCTTGTGCGCGTCATGTTGAACTGGATGGTGCGTATCACCACCAGGATGAGCAAACTGCCAAGGGAGATCTCGGTCAATGACCTCTCAGAGTACCACGTGACGTTCTTCAAGACCTGCGATGACGGGATTGCGTAGAAAAGAAATGCGGTGAACTAGCACGTGCTTCGTGGGCTCGTGCAACGACGCGGCCGACTCACCACTTCGTGGACAGAGCGGTTGAAGGCGTCATCTTCCGTGAGGATGAGGAGGATGATGAGGGCCATGTAGACATGGTGCGAGTTCCTTTCCTCCACGTGGTAAAGGATCTCCAGGATGGGCAACACCTAAGGAAACGTAGAAGCATGTTGTGTTTATGCTCGGTTACCGGGAAGCTACCCAATCTCCCTCCACATCTGTTCATTTTACGAAGTTTTAAACTCCAGCTTCTCATCATGGGTAACTGTTCATGCCTTGCCAGATGCCTAACCCCATCTGCAGTTGAGTAACTAAAGGCAGCCAGCGACTATTTGTTGAAAGGTTTGGCCATCTCGGTACCCACCAGATTGTCCATGTCTGCTCTGGACAGCATGTAGGTCCTCATGTTGGCGTTCTGGTGGAGCAATGTGTAGAGCAGCAACGTGGCCTGGTCAGAGCACTGCTGCTCGCACAGCGCAGTGTACAAGCTGTTGAAATTGATCTGGAACGCGTGCGCCTGCTCCACGGCAATGGACGTGTCTACAAGGGCCACAGACAACCGTATGTTCAAGTGAGAAAATCGTAATGTCACCTTCTTGGATGAAGGATACTAAATTATATAATAGATCCATAGTGTCCTGCTTTTTGGCAACCTTCCACCACAAATGCAGGATGTCCGCCATTGTTGCTCTTTGTCCGCACGTAAACATGTTTTCTTTTGTTTTTTTTTAAATCCACAATAGTTGTGTGTAAAAATCTATATATGTGTGTATTGCAGAAATAACAACAGGGGGCGCTATAATAATTTAATTTCAGATGAATAAAAGTCTGTCTGTCACGATGCAAAATGACAATACACAATAATCCATAATAAAATCTAAAAATCTTGACTTGCATTTTACTAAGGAAACCCACATTACAAAACAAAATGGTGGCTAAAAGTACCACCCCGAGCCCCATTACCTTGTGTGTTTCTGAAGCAAGAAATTGCCTGGCGGTAGGGGTTGGGCCAGTCGGGCCCATCAGTCAAGTTGGCCAGGACCAGCAGTAACAGGAGGCTCTGATTGGACAATGGTAAGGGGTTGTGCTCCAGATCCACCCCAACTTTGCTGCCAGCTCCGCCCAAGGTGAAGACGCTCCATAAACCACCTCAAGACATAAACATGTGATGTTACAAATAGTGTGGAACCTCCAGTTTTTCATCACAAGCAAAAGCAAGTGGCTTAGGTGGGGAATGCCTTCAAATGAACCGCTGAACACACCACCCCATTGTATCCGGACTGCTGGAAAATGAAAATGCATGAACGGTAATAGAAAATGAAATAGAAGCTAAGCTAACTGTGAGCAGATTGCAGAGTAGGGGGAAAGATCAGACTAACCACATGAGACACCACATGATAATCACTCAGGATAATCCTTCAGTGGGATCCGACAACGGGGCGTTTGCTGACTATGATCACAAGGAAGTAAAATTGTTGCCACTCAAAATTTGGCCTGTTTGACGATAAGTTTGTGCCGCTTAACTTGGTTCCCATCAGCTATGTTCAGCATGGCACGCCCAAGACGTTATTCTGGAAGCGCAATACTGTAGTTCTTAAAATCCAAACGGACAATGTTCTTATAAAAACTCGTAGCGTTGAAATAAAGATGCGTTGGTCGAATTGTGGTCAACCGTGGCGCGGCGCTTGTGGGAGGGACGCTTTATTAGGTATACCTGCTTAACTTCATTGTTCAAGTGGCATTCGTCAACAGGTTGTAAATCACAGTGCCACCGAGCAATAAATTAAAGGTGCACTTAATATTCTGTCATATCTTTCTAATCTATAGATCACAAGTGCCAAACTTGTTGTATAATAAAGTCAGGCTGAATTATGCTTCATTCGAGAATGAATGCAAGAGGAAATGAGCCGCCAGACTTGATGTAATCAAGACCAGAATGGGCACAATGGAATCATAGCTGACCCTTTGCAGCGCTCGCAATCAAACAACATAGGAGGCGCCACAGAACAAAAACTGCTGAAGCCACTCTAGTCTTTCCTTTTTTTCCTTTTTCTTTTGTGTGTGTGTGTGCGTGCGTGTGTGTGTTTTTGCTGGTGGTGGTGGGGAGATGTGTTGAGTTTCTCGAGAGAAGTGCGGGCGCGCTCAGGCGTCATGAGAAGCATGAGCATCGAGGCACACGGATGACCGCCCTCTGGCTCCTGGACGTCTAGCCACAGGGTAGCTGTGATGATGCAAGCTTGGAGCCGGGTGGGGGTTCTGATGGGCAGTCGTCCAGCCTGACAGGTAGAGCCAAGTCGACATGTTGCCATCTAGTGGTGAAGGTTAAAAGGGCAGGGTAATTCTTCATCTGACTATATCACATAATTTGTTCATGGAACCCTAAAATTGACACTGGGTGAGCTTTCGCCTTAATGTCCTTTTTTTGTAATGTACGATGTGGGCTGGGTTCCTATTACCTTTTCGATATGGGAAGGTGTATTTTAACAAGCATGTGCCCTTTTAGATTGACTGTAATGTTCTATTGTTTACGGCAGTAAATCTTGAAATTCTTCTTTTCTTCCTCTTCATGTAGTTTTGGGATTGTGGTCCAAACATTGAAGTGGTCAGTGATTGTGGGTGTGTAACTCCAGTGAGGGAGGAGAAAGATGATTTCACTACAGAGCCAAAATTCTCACATTCACACACACACATATACGCACTGAGAGAAAACAAGATCTTAAGCGAGACGGACGGCGCCAACCTGTGACACAGCCTTGCTCCAAGCATCACTGGCACCACAGTGACTGGCCCGACTGTGTCACTGAAGCCAGTATGGTTGCCACATTTCCTGCACTCACACACATTCACTGAGCTTTATTCTACCTGAGCAGCAGCAGCAATTTTTTTTAACCTCTAAATAACTACTGTGACTGCTTTGCCTGTGGCCAGTCGCTCAGTTGGGGGGAGGAGGAGTAGAGAGGTGACAAGGAGACAGGGGAAAGGAAAAAGCAAGGGATGGAAAAGGTCACACACGTACACAGAGGTCAACGCACCGAGAGCTGTAGACTTGGGTCATAAAAATGGTGACGCTGCATTTAACCGTTATGCTGCACACAAATGGAATCAGCTGCCAACAGAAGTGAAGTCTGTTCCGAGTGTAAATTATTTTAAATCCAGAGTAAAAACTGGACTAGTGCCAATAAAAAATTGTGGCTAGCTCAATTATTTAAGATGCCCATCGCTGTCGAAGATGAAGACACCACTGCTCAACAGACTCACAGCAAGGCTTTAGGTAATGTGCTGCAAAGTGGCCATCGATGGACCAGAAGAGGAGGCACTGTACTCCAAGGGAACCACAGCCGAGGCAACAAATTAAATGTCCATTGTGATCAAAACTGAGCGTTGTTATATTCATAAAAGGGAAACATTTTTCGAACAGCTTGTGTATTGGGTCTGTTTAGAGATTATTGTGCCTCATCAAAGATGAAAGAAGACAGACGAGACACTCGGGATGTTTCTGGAGCTGTACAGAGTCAGACAAGATGACAACACTGTTCTGATAACCTCACACATATCAGCACATGGTATGTTCAAAAGCACACATTTTCCCATGACGCATACAAAACAGCGCAGAAATTAAAAAAAAAAAAAGTTCCTCCAGCGGCTCAGAGAATAAAACAAGACCTAAACGTGTAAAAATTCCCCTTTCGGAGTTCTTGCTTCACATGAGTTCTGTTGTTTGAATTGCAAACAACATTTTCCACATGGAAATGGAATGTGCACGCTTCACGAGACGGGAGAAATAAAACAAGCGCTGTCGCCGAGCGGCGACCATATGAGTCGCCCTGTGTCTTTGTTGAAGTGCGTGTGTGTACAAGGGAGGCGGCTGCAGACAGACGGGCTCTGGGGGATTACAGAAGAGGACAGGGCACCATAACTCATCATCAGGCCCGTCTGTGGCCGTTGACACACACCACACACACACGGCAGTGAATGCCGATGCCTCAGTGGATGTGCTCTGCCACAATCGCACCACAAAGAAAGCTTTTCTGCAGGGGAAGCTCATGAGCGCACATCCATGCTAACAAGCATTCAAACAAGACAGACATAGGTCCAGAATGCAACAACGGGGCCAGTTCACACGCACACAAGCCGCGATGCTCATTTTTGACCCATCACTTTCATTGATGCAGCTTCGTATGCCCGGACGGCACACACATTCATTCCTCTCATCATTTATGGCTCGGGTATGAAACGAAAGGGGGAAAAAGTGCCGACACGTTTGTACTTTTTCAGGGCAATACATTGATTGCTTTGTTGTGACAATTCCCTTAAAAATAAATTTGCAAACTAAAGATGTTGCGGAGCAATTTAAAAACGGCTAAAGAGCTGATCACGAGAATGGATGAAATACCAGTGCAAAGATTCGAGGCCCAATAAATGATGTACATAATTGGCAGTACATATCCTGGTTGAAAAACAACACCTTGCGAAATTCATAGTAACGTTCACAAATAGTAAAAAGTTAATTAAGGAAAAAAAAATAAAACACAGAGGTTCATATGATTTAATCTCCACAAATAACTCCCTCGGAATTGTCCAACGATGCCCAACCCAAGGTGTCTATCAATTTGGTGTAGGTCACGCTACTCGCTATTCAGGTTCAAGCAGGCTATTTGTGTGTGTGGTCTTACTTGCCACGCCAGATGCCAGGCCGTAGAGCAGGCCGCCCTCCGCTTTGGGCTCAAAGATGTGTGTTGCTGGCGGCGGACATTTTTCCTGCCTGATGAAGTTATAGAGCAGCGTCTTCACCAGGCGACTTGTCAGTGACAAACTGGGGGCGGGGAAAAAAAAAGTACACATTTTCCCTCTTTGCTTAATGATATAGAAATATTGACAACAGTCCACTGATATTCTGCACGACAACGGGTGCTGGGAGTGACTTTTGCTCATATAACTTGGGAGCAGGAGTATTTAGGGCAGGAAAGAAGCAGGAATTTGGGTCGGAAACCTATGGAATGCAGGTCACCACTTAAAATTCAGACTTGGCGCTCGTGTCCCAGACGGCAAGCGAAGGGTCACGGGGGAAACGGCGGGGCGATGGCCACTTGGACGTTTCCCTGTTTTTAAGACCGTAGCGGAATAACACATGAGGACATTGTTTGTGATGAAACTGTCTGGCAGCGCAGAGAAGCAGACAGAGGCCTGCGACGGTCCCACGACAGACTGGAGGAGATCCAAAACGCTTTGTGTCATCGACAGAATGTGGACGGCCCGCTACGGGAACAAAGCGTTTGTACAACTTTGAGACACTTTGCAACTCTGGCTTGAGGAAAGGTGCGATGACAACCAAAGAACCAGAAACTCTTATGATGTATGAAAGCAGTACAAATGTTCGTGGATTGACTGCAACAATTTTTTTTTTCTTTTTGTTTTCCATTACCTCTCATGGAGGGGAAAAAAAAAAGAATAAATCACGTGTCGACCACCATTCCAGAAAATGTGTGCATTTGTGTGTTGGCTCACCATCGTCCATTCATGACATGGCGGTAGATCAAGCCATCTCTGAGGATGTCTTTGCAGAACAGCTGGTAGGAAAAGAACACCAGCAGCGTGGTGACGGCTTCAAACAGGATGCTGTAGGTGATGTCACTGCAGGGACACAAGACGTCGGTGTGGACATTAAAGCCGTAGCATCAATTGATGGCTTGTCACTGAGTGAACGTCATCTCTATTGCTGTTGTGGCAACGCTGGATTATATATCGGGGCTTATGATAGGAATGGATCAGTCAAGACACCTTTTGACTGTGAGCCAGACATGCTTCAATCAATCAATCAATTCTCAAGGCCCCTCCCCACTTTTTCACCTAACCGAGACATTTCCAACAACTGTGTGCTTGCCAGGCCGCAACAGGGCCTCGTGGTCACTGCACCTGCCGCACGGTCAAGAGGTTGTGGGTTGGAATCTTGGCCGCGTGGAGGTTGCATGTTCTCCCCGGTGCTTGAGTGGGTTTTCTCCAGCTTCCTCCCACATTCCCAAAACACAAATGTCAGGTTCATCGAAGAATGTGAGTCTGAATGGTTATTTGTCTGGAGTAGATGCCCTGTGACCGACTGGCGCGATCGAAAAATGGAGACAGCAAGTCTGACATTTGGAGGGTTTACCCATTGCCGTGGGTCCTTCAAACACAAGACGTTTATCAGGGTGAAATATTTTTCAAACTGAATCCTGCATATGAAACAGACACAGATGACAATTGCAAGAAGACTTTTGAATTCTCGTCAAGGCGTGTGCGTGGAGCATAGTGGAAAAGATGATCTTTATCAGTTTCCCATATATTGTGAGAAATCATTAACACAATCAGTGGCTTAAAATGTCACCGAGTATTAAGAAAAAGAGAGAATATGCAATAATAACATTATTGAGGGTATATTGAGCACATTTGTGACTTCACAAGAGTGTAATCAATTGGTAGCCCTTCGCATTCATCAGTAGATAGAAAGAAGCTCTCCGCTTCAAAAAGGTTGGTGACTCCTCATCTAAGGATTCCTGGCTCTCGCCTTCGCAAACGGGGTTTCTGGTCGGATCGTTTTTTTCTTTTCCAACCCTACAATTAGCATATTCAGACTTCAAGGCAGTCCGGTCTTTAATTAACCTAACATGAATGTTTTTGGTATGTTGGAGAAAGCCGAGGTACCCCGACAAAACCCACGCTAGCGCTTGGGAGAACATGCAAACTTCACACAGGTAGGCCAGAGCCTGGATTCAAACACGCAACTTCAAAACTATGAGGCGGCTATGCTAACCACTCATCAATCATTCCCTGCAAAAACCTATCTTTATTATTTCAGTGCCTAACATCCTGGGCACAATGACTACAAATGAAAAAGATGATGAGAGGGAGTGACAAACTGTATATGGGTCACCACAATTTCATTGTTTTTTTTTTCTTTTAAGTCGCCTATGCAAAATGTCAGACAAGTTGCATTATTAAATTCCCGTGTGGGAACAGTTGGGGCATTGTGATCATCCCGATCACCGTAACTGCCTTTTTTTCCCCCCCAATAGTCTGAGCACATCTTGACCTTTTTTGAAATGTGCACAAGTGATGTTCATGATTCGCGCGCACGCGCACACACACGCACACACACAGAAAGTGCTTACAGCAGCGGTACTTCAACGATCAGGTGCACAAGGTTGGATAACAGCTCTTCAAGGAGGTCCTCATGGCTCGCTCCTAGAGGAGACAAAGAGAGATGTTAAAAGCCCCTTTTATGCTGCCTGTAAAATCTTGACATTTTGCACCATTGTTCCGTGCTGCGATTCTGTATGAAGGCCACAGACAGAGAATGGAGGGACTAAGTTGGCCTGGCAATTTTCCAGCTTTCAAGGCAGTTTCAGAGACGAAACAGAGGAAGGTCAGTGCCGTATGTAGAGTCCATTTTACACTGCCTGGAAAATAAAATGTTACACTGCCTTTTTCCACCCTGTGTGACTGTTCGATATGCACCAATGAGGATGGAGAGGCAAAGGTGATGTCAAAGAGCCAAGATGGAGCCAAGGTGCCATGGTATAACCCAGCACCTCAGCTCCATCTTGGCTCACCCTGGCTTGCACGCCTAAAGGGGGGATGGGCCTTCAGATAGTTGCTGGTCTCATTTCCCCTTGTGTGTGATGTCACTGTAGTGCAGAAGTCTTGTGGGCGTGGTTTATTTCCCCATTCATTCTTAATGGGAGAATGGTGCTGGGTGCCGAGGTACTGGGTAATACTATGGCACCTCGGCTCCATCTTGGCTCACCCTGGCTTCTATCCCTCCCCTCATTCCCCCCAAGGGGGGATGAGCCTTCAGATAGTTGCTGGTCTCATTTTCCCTTGTGTGTGACATCAGTGTGGTGCCTTAGACTTGTGGGCGTGGCTTATTCCCCATTCAACTTTTATGGGAGAGTGGTGCCGGGTTCCAAGATGAATGGAATTTGAATAAGGAAGGAAAAGTAGTCAAAACATTATGAGTTCATATCACAGAAGGACCCCATAAGCACAGCCATCAACAAAGGTACACGACTTTCCCAGCTTTCTTGAACTCAGCACAAGTCACTTAATTTTATCGGATTGTTTGTCAGTTCCATGCCCTCTCTGACCACAACTTCCTGTCCTTGACCACCTCCGTGCTGAGATGCGTGTTGGCATGAGACTGGCAGACATGGCTCACCTCCACAGGAGCCTGGCGCCCTCTCCTGGTAGCCGAACTGCAAATGCAGCTCCTGCTCACTCATCTCGCGAATGAACACCTTGAGCAGGCAGCGGATCATGAAGAGGGCGTTGTGGGCCTGCCAGATGAATAGCTGACTGCAAAGGAGAGTAGACATCAAATTATAACACATTTTGGATGCGGGTTAACTTGAATGACAGATAAGAATGGTAAAATTGTATTTAAAAGCAGTGGCTATTTGTTATTATAAGTGTCGTAATTGCAACTTTCATTACAAACAAAAAAAAAAAAAACATGAATGTTGAGTTAAATCTTTCTCATCCCGTGAATGACTGTTCAAGAAAAATGAAAGTCAAACGTATGATACTTTTGCCTAACACCTTTGTCGCTCACTATAGTTTTCAATACTAAAGCGGTTAAGGTCTTTTTTCCACTTGGGTTTCCAAATCTGGAAAAAAATGGAAGGCAACTGAAGTAGAAAAAGTTTGGCAACACTTGAATCCAAATATAATAACTCTAAGTGACATTGCTTTTCCAATAGAATTGATGACGGCAACCTCGCCCGTCCTGCTTTTGATTAACTCTGCCATCTTAGACACATTAACAAGGAACAATGATGACGAACACAAAAAGCTTCCCACACTCACTCTTGGCATTCTGTGGAGATTTTGAGCTCCTTTGTCCGTCCCAGGAAGATTCTAACCAGAGCGCCAAGGTTTCCTGTTCTGGGATTGTTTTCAACTGAAAACAGGGTGGAAAAAAAAACCTTAACACAAGATGCAGCATGCAATGCAACTTTCCATGTGCCTGACTGCAGTATTGATCAATTCATCAATTAACAAAGTTGCCATACTGAGGAGCTTGGCCAGTGGTAACACAGCCTCTTCCAGTAACTTGGAGTCTCCACTGAAGAGAAAGAGATAAACAAAAATCCACATTCATCATACGTAATGTTCACTACAATTTTTTTGCTTATCCATTGATAGAAACACCTTTTTTTTTTTTTATCCGCTTCACACTGCAATGACCCTTATCAATTGTGCCCCTTGAGAGGAAAAAACAAAACATTTTTTTAAATTATGTCACTGGAACTATGCAGCCTAACACTGCTTTCAGAGGAACAAATCACTAACTAGTCAATCCCTTTATGCTCAACCAGGACGAAAAAACATGATGAATCATTACTCAAGTGACAGTCGGCTTTGCAAACATCCTGGAACACTGGAGGATCCTGGGTGGGACTTAACCGCTTCAGACATGTGACTAGACTTCTGCGTCAAGTACCTGCTGGTGGGACTGATGACGGTAAAGGAGATGAGCTGATTCCAGAAGGGGTCATTCTCCGATATGGACTCGGTGCCCACCAGAACCTTAAGGCTGGGATTGTTGGGCAGGTCACTGAGCTGGCTGGTGTTGGCTCCCATCTCCAGACTCAATGCTGCCTCACTGCTTGCTTGCTGGGCATATGCCAAGACCTGCACACATGAAAGTACTTGAAATGTAACAACGGTCAGTCATATGTTTGAAATATTACACACATACTGAATACTGAAATAAGCAACTGTGATCAGCCTTTTCCTCGTCTTGGCCTTACAACATGAAACATGTTTGATATCATCACAAATCTTTCAATCTTTGCAGTGATGTAACACAACCAACAACCGACAGATGAGCGCTAACAAAACCGGACACTCTCCCAAGAGCATGATGGGAAAAATTTGGATGGGGGAGGGACGGGAGAGGGTGGGGGGGTGCAGAAAGAATGTAGTCTTGTAAATAGTGACCCAGCAAAATTCATCGTCTTTGTAAAATCTCAGTCCGCGACGAGGCTGTAACTAAAAACTATAACTTGGATTTAAATGTGGGTAGGTGTGAGATGATGTTTTTCTAAGGGTCTTTTCCAAATCTTCCCAAAGGACTCTGATGTACAGATAGCTTTAGCAGCTTTTGGGCAATGGGGGGCAGGAGGGGTACACCCTTAATTGGTCGCCGGCAAATTGCAGTTGATATGTAGACAATCATTAACACTCGTTAATCCTTCGTTAGAGGTGCCTTTTGGCGAGAGAAGCAGATTAAACCATTAACTATCATCAACCAGTTGCAGTGCACAAACAAACAAGCGTTCGCACCCCTGGACAATTTCGAATCTTGATGACGTGACGTTGCTATCGTTGTGACTGCGACATGACGGCGACCATTTAATTACGCTTGAATAACTAGAGAAGGCTGAGGTTGTTGCTATAACAGCTAACGTTAGCCGCGAGTTCGCCATCAGCTGACCGCTGAGCTTACCTGTCACAAACGCTTCTCGCCGCTCCCGCGCCTTTCGTTACCAGTAGGACTGCGAAATAAATGCACCCTGTGTTGCGTCACTTAAAGCTACTAAGTGTTATTCAGGTGTAAGGTTAAAATGTGCAAGCGTCAAATGTGGAGTCATTCCAGAGAAGAGAGAAGTTTTGCTACACACTCCTTCCCCTCCATGTTGAACACGTCGCGGCCTTGCGTGATGACGTCTGTAAGGGGAGGGTCACATGCGTCGTGACGTCACACAAACACAAACGTCACGTGTCTGTCCTCGATTTAGAAATCTGTCTTTAAAAATCTGCTTTATGATGACATACCTGGACTGGAATGTCTGATTGTTAGTACTGTATATATTTCCTGTTTATTGAATAAAAACTCGGTTTACAAGGGAGGTGTGTTTTTACATCGCCAACGTCACACAAACTTGTACGAAATGGTTAAAAAGTCAATTAAATAAATAGTTCTATGCCATCAATGTAAAAAAAAAAAAAAAAACAGTGAAAAAAAGGGAACTGTGAGTGCTTCTTATGAGGAGTCGTTAGGGACAAAAGTCCAGTTACCTTCAAACCAACAAACACTCATACTCATCACACTGAAATCCGTTATTCTGAAAAATGTGCGCAGTACTGTGTTAAGAGCATTTCGGCGATGTATTAAAAAGGTCACGTGTATGACAGCGTTTATGCGTGCCATTCACACTCACATTCACACCTACGGACAGTTTAGATACAAAGCCCAAATCTCAGAACTGTGAGAGACGCGGTAACCACCATGACAGACAGCATACTGCCTTGTTCAAATTATATATAGTATTTATTTCCCCCATAATTAAATCTCGATTTTTTTTTATTATCTCAACTCAATTGTATTTATAGAGCACTTTCAAACAGCCATACAAAGTACATGCTGTACAATTATTAAGAACAGTCCAAGAATAGAATGTTTTCCTTTCACAAGTCTCAAATAATCGAACAGTCTTTCTATAAGTATTTTTTAATAACTTCAACAACAGGGTGGATGCAGTCAAAAAAAGTTCAGAGTTGCAAAATTTAACAATACTGTGACAAAGTCAATAAACTACATGTCATCTGGAACATTATGAATGCAACATCTAAAAATATTTACAGGTTTATTATTTTTTGCTGTAGAACAATTTACAACCAGTCAGAATGATCAGTCTGTCTTCTTATTGCCTGCTGCAGTGGATCCATTGGGAGTAATGTCTCCATTGTGGTTGAGCTGGAACACAGACAGAGTTTTTTTGAATTATTTGATTATATTATACTACGATTATTATTTTTTTGGCTTTCATTTTACCTCCTTGGATGTCCCGTTACATTTCTCACCGACAGCTGTGTCACCCGTGCCGGATTCCTGCACTGCTTTTTTGGTCCAGAATGTATTGATGATGGGTGAGACAAAAGGGTAGAGAATGGGCTCCAAGAACCTCTTGTACACCCACAACAGAACTGGGATGACAATGCAGGGGATGCACACCATGGCTGCAGCCAAGTTACGATCCTACAACACAGAAACAGATGTTAATACTACATTGTTAATTCGTGTAGTGATGTTGTTAAAGACAGTTGTAAGTTAGTACAAATTAAATACACAAAATACACATTTATTGACCCATTTAATACAAAGGTATGCTTATCAAATGTATACAATTTATTACTGCCATCCACCAAATGCCACCATCATATACACTTATGGTTTTGTTTATTTAACGACTATTGCGTCATATGACGAGCTACGTGCCTAACGCTGACTTTTTGTCAGACATTTTGGTGATAAATTAAGTTAGACCGTTGAATAGTACAAATAAGCACGGGTTTGCATAACAAGACTCACCTTTTATAGATGAAAAGCACAAACTCTCACTGCGCTCCTGTCACAGAAACCGAACGATCTAGAAGACGGAAGCCAATACGCATGCGCATAATCTACTTCCGCTGCAAAGGGTCAAACAGGAGGCGGATGGAGTGGCGTCGTAGCCGCCTGACTTAAAAAAAAAAACAACTACAGTACTGTAAATGGATATCTGAACTTTAACTGTGTGAGTGACTTTTACGCTTTTCTGTTTGCTTGTTTATTAAGTCAGAACTAATATTAAATGGTACACATTTTTTAAATGTCTAATGTTAAAATAAACGACGTGAAGTTAGCTATGTAAAAAGTCATGTAACAACGGCAAGCGGATTCAACTTTTCAAAGTCAAGTTTGATTATCCGGAATTAGTATCATCAACATCAACAACTTATTTGAGACTTTTTGATTGTTTGACGTTTTGAATGTTTGGAAGTTGTGAAAAAAAAAACGAGCGCACCAAGACTGCCAACATCAATTGTATTTTCACCCACGGAGGTAGCACTTCATCACCATGATGCTGTACAACATTTGTTTATTAGTGTAGTGGATATGATCTTACGGTGCATGCTGCAGACAAATCGTCACCGCTGACCATACCAAACACCATTGTGAGGTCACAATTTGACATTATTTTGCTCTTTTAATGCATCGCCCCTCCCCTCTCCAGCGCCACAATGCCACTTTTGATGCAGTCGCAGAGCGACGATGACCAATATGTGCTGGTGGCCACATTGGACAATGCACGCAATTTGTCCAACATCCTAAAAGCCATAGCTTTCAAAGACCACGCCCTCTTCACCGCCACACCCAACGGCCTCAGAGTCACAGTAGAGGACTCTAAATGTCTTCAAGCCAATGCCTTCATCCAGGTTTGTTATTCTTTGCTGGGCTTGTTGAATTCTGATTGTAATAGTAATATTGAGTTGTATATTGTAGGCTGCAATCTTCCAGGAGTTCACCATAAAGGAAGATCTGGTGGGATTGCAGATCAACCTCACAGTTCTGCTGGATTGTCTCAGTATTTTTGGAGGAAGCACAGTACCAGGTGGGGAGTTGTAAGCTCCAAATATGTCTTATTACAAGTCTACATGTATGTATCTACAGTAGCTATATTGTAGGATCTATCATGCATATGAACAGTATCTTCTGTATATGCCTCAGGCTCGTCAACCGCCCTGCGATTGTGCTACAGAGGCTACGGTCACCCCCTAACCCTGTTCCTGGAGGAGGGCGGTGTGGTGACCGTTTGCAAGATCAACACGCAGGAGCCAGAGGAGCCGATTGACTTTGAGTTCTGCAGTAGTAACGTCACAAACAAGGTGGAGGTCAAAACTAGCGGAACGTCTGATGTCACGGCAGAAGGGTAGTTGTGATGGAAAAGTGTTGTGATAACAATAAAAACCTGAAATAATGAACTACAGTGCGGCAGTAGCATAGTGATGGAAGTGGTAAGAGTTGTGGCTGCTGCGCACATTATAGCTTACTCAGTGTGTGTGAGTGCACAGAAAGGGTACCAGTGATGGGAAAAAAGTGTGAGGATAACTAGAAACCAAAATGCTTTGTTAGGGTACCCTTAATTATTATTTGTGTTTTTCCCAAAGGTGATCCTGCTGTCTGAGAGTTTAAAGGAGGCTTTTTCTGAACTGGACATGACCAGCGAGGTGCTGCAGATCACCATGTCCCTTAGCCAGCCTTACTTTCGGTAAGCCCCTCCCAACCTTTTTACTGAAGGCATTTAATGATTTTACTTTTGGTGCGTTCACCTCACTACAGGCTGTCAACCTTCGGCAACGCTGGAAGCGCTCATTACGATTACCCCAAAGATTCTGACATGATGGAGCTGTTCCATTGCACCACAACGCAAACTAACAAGTGAGTGTGTGTGTGCTTTAATACTTTGTGTTACAAGTCAAAATTTGAAGAAACCTAAAAGTTTTTCCAGAAAATTCAGCTTACATTTAGCGCTCTGTCCAACCAGGTACAAAATGTCGCTACTGAAGCCGTCCACCAAGGCGCTGGCATTGTCGAGCAAAGTGTCCGTGAGGACCGACAGCAGGGGGGTCCTGTCGCTGCAGTACCTGGTGCGCAACGACGACGGACAAATCTGCTTTGTGGATTACTACTGCTGTCCCGATGAGGAAGTGGACGACGAGTGATTGTTCCCCCAAAAATGTGGCAAGGCAGCTTTCAACAAGAGTTTGGTACAAGTAAATTGTGGACAAAATGGGTTCAAAATGATTGAACTTGCTGCTCATTCCAGCACTTTGATATTTTTGCTCTTTGTGGAGATACTTCTACAGACTTGGGTGTATTATAACAGGCAGCATTTTTTTCTAAGGGTGTCGCCATTCGATAATGAAAATCTACCTGATAGAAAGCATTAAAAAACAAATCACTCAATTGCTAAAGTTCGAGTGTCCATAGTCATCTTTACATAGTGAAGGCCAGTAGAAGTCACAAGCTGCTATGTTTATCTGTATTATTGTCAATAAATGTTTTGGTTTTCACACAATAAAATTTATACAACACATCTCTCTCATTATCTCTCGTTGAACTTTAACAAGTGGACATGTATAGAAATCTTTATTTGCATCAACTTATGGTTTGTACATTTGTAATAGACTTTGTGGGCACCCTGCTTATCTAGACCAACACAATTTTATGGAAATGTTGGTAGAGCAGGACAACGGCAAACCAAGCTCAATCAAGGAGAGAGAAAGCATAACCGTTGTATCATTTAATTGTAGCCTAGCAACCTCATCGGCACATGAAACTAAATCCTGGCTGCTCAGTGCAAGTTGGCTCATTGGTTTGAGTGATGGTCAAATGCAACCACTACCTCGAAGCTTGTTTCAGAATTGAATCACACTGCTTCAAAATAATGCTTTGGAGCTTGTGTCGGTCTGCAAATATCACATGACCTCTGACGTTTGAAGCGTAGAGTAATTGACTGTTTCCCTCTTTAATAATACAAGTTGCTTTAAATCCTTTCTTCCACTAGATGTCACTAGTGTTGCATTCACTGACGCACCAAAGCTCTAAATCCGTTTTGGCACAATTTGAAAGCCTCAATGCTTTATGAAGCTTCACCCACCCATCTCTAGCCATAACTAAAGTCGAATAGAAGTACAAAAGCCAACTGTGTTAAGTCAAGACACTCAGAAATCATCCCCAATGTCTGTCAGACATCACAGTTAACGTTTTGTTTGAAAATGTTTGTAAATGGAAGAGATGCCAATTTTGTCTATGTCACTGTTCCAAATTTGACAGGTGGCAACTTTAATATGGTGCATTCACAAAAAAAAAAAAAGAAAAACACAATTTCAATGAATACATGTATTTCCTACTCCTTCCTTTTCATCGATCAGTCCATCTCGTTACCTGCGCCCCATCTGCATCCTGTTCCTTTTGAACAATTTGCCTTTCTTCTTCTTCTTCTTCTTCTCTTTCGGATCTGGTGGCTCCGTTTCAATGGTCACGGGTTTCTCCGGCGCTGGTGTATCGAAGACTCCCTCCGTCACATCGCTGGAAATCTCCGGCTTGATTTGGGCTTTCTTCACCCTCTGCAACTCCTTCACCATCTGCCTCTCACGCACACGGGCCGCCGCCGCCTGACGCAGCTCACGCCGGTGCTGAGTGAATAGGATAGCATCGTGTTAACTGTATGTCCCAAAACAGCGGCGGCGGTTCATGGCCGTGTGCTTGTAAATTTTGAACAAAACAGGTGGATGCAATTGGAATCTTGTTAGAAGAATAAAAAAGGATTAAATGTGAAACATTGAATTCCCATCCTATACAATATCAAAACATTGGCTGCACAGTTAATAACGGTTTTGGACTTTCGAGCCAATTACAACCGAGAGTTGTAATTGAAATCTTCCAGGTTCAACTGCTGGTCACAAGCGTAATGTAAATGTTACCATATTAGGCGACTTGAAGTGTGCATTTTCATAGAGGGTGGGCCCCCCAAAGCTCCCCTGGAACATCTTGATGAGGTTGAGGACGAAGCGAGGTCCAATTTCCACAAGCGCTGCATCCTCCTCGATGATCTGTAGACAACCAAAAACAAAGAAAAGTCCAATTTGACGTGGGGGGTGTGTTATTTATTTTATGTATCACATGGGAAAAAAATTACTTGGTAGTTCCTGAACCAAATCCTGTTGTCTACAACCGTGAAGGTGAAGACATGGTCCACAAAGGGTTGACTCTTTGGGTGGTAACGCGGCGTGGAAAACGTCTGCAAAAATACATCTTAATAACGACTGTTTACTTTGACAACTTTCTCTCCCATTTATTAGCCACATCTGAATAAAGATCATGTTAGAA
Source organism: Hippocampus kuda (assembly GCA_901007745.1). Classification (NCBI taxonomy): domain Eukaryota; kingdom Metazoa; phylum Chordata; class Actinopteri; order Syngnathiformes; family Syngnathidae; genus Hippocampus; species Hippocampus kuda. Next base: position 38,817 of record CAAKHF010004505.1, read on the forward strand.
TGCATTCACAGAAAGATCAAGATTAACTTATTGCCTCAGAAAGGCAACCCTTTCTCTAAAAAACATGCACAACACATACAGGCTACGTAGGAGAGGAGGCATGCTGCCAACACAGCGTTCAAAGGCAATGTGTGGACAATGTAATGAACGAATGCATTCGGTTTCTGTAAAATGAAAGGCCTTCCCTTAAATAGTCTATCCTGAGAGGTAGCACTCACCTGAATGAATAGCTCCTTCAGCAAAGCATAGTGGGGCTGCTTGTCAAATGTCTGCAGGGGAAACATCAAAAGACGTGAAAGCAAACCTTAATATGCCCTCGATCTTGTTTCTCGCTATACTCACGGGATCGAACGACAAGAGCGGCCTCGATCCTTTCAGGCAGTTCCCTGTCATCTTGAGCTCAGCCAGTGTATGAACTGTAAGGAGTTTACATTGTTTATATTTTCAGTCATTGTAAGAATTATATTCAAGTATTGGATTGGTGGTCACTCACTATTCTGAACTAGAAATTTTGCAGATGGTCCATGAGGGCTATTTGATATCCTGCGTGACAACAAAAGTGATAATCTAAAGTTTCAGGACCGAGGTATGGTTTACATGCTAAGGAGTAGAAAGTGGTACTCTTACCACATATACAGATCCTGTTTCTTCTTGGCTTCAAAAAAGAGGCACTTGTTGCAGTTTTTCATCTCGCACACCTACAAGGACAAAACAGGTCATAAACATACATTTCTATCGTACCACCTATTAATTTTTTTGTAGTGCTTGTCCTCATTCGAGTGTGTAAATAAATTTATGAACAATTTCAAAGATAAGTCGTATACAAACAACACTCACCTCGTTAATAACAAATAGCTTGTCCTTTCTGTCCATTTTGGTATCTAGTGGGAATTCAAATAAAATGTTTTCATTATAGTTTTAATAAATTATAATTTCTTGACAAAAACTGCCAGTTCAGGGTGTACCCCAACTACTGCCCGAAGACAGCTGGCAAAGGCTCCAGCACGCCCGCGACCCCCGTGAAGATTAGTAGATTAGAAAATGGATGTATGGGTAGTCTTCTAGCCAAATAGTAATTACTGCTTTGTCTTTTGTTGAGACTCTCCCAGATGGAAGCAACACTGACCTGATTTCGAATGTGGCATTATGTTCCTTAGGTCTTGCATCAAATGTCTCGTTCTGAAGTCAGTGCCTCTCGAGGAGAATATGAGAACCCTTTCCTTGTTGGTCCATTTGCCCTTAACACAAATAAAATCAACATCAGTTAAAACACTCAAACGCCATTCTAAATTTCGCTCAGGGTAACCTAATGCTATACTCAGACTCAGAGGACTCAACTCTATCAATTGGTTAGCTCCTTGCTAGCAAGCTAACACGCTGCGCGACTTCTAACAAGCTCAGTCACGTACCATAGAAACTGGCGGTGGAATGGTGAATTCATCTTTTTTCTCCTGTTGGTTGTCAGTGGCAGTTTCGCCTGCATCTGCGAGAGTTTTTACTTTCTTTGCTTTTTTTCCACCGGGTAACCGTCCTCCACGTTTTCGCTTGAGGGTCGACATGTTTCTTCAGAGCAACTCTCGCGTGACTGTGCAACGGGACGAGAGCGACCGTGCAACTGTAGGGTTGTAAGTTGTAACTGGACTGACATTTTTGTTTTTATTTGACGATAACAACTACAACATTCACAATTAACAACACCATTAAAATAATTACAATATTTCTGATTTTTATGAATGTATGTCATATTTGAGGCAAAACGGCTTTTAAAGTGTAGAAGATAGTTGACAATTCAGGCTTGCGCCAAAGAGGGCAGCAACGAATTTTCATCGTGTGGAAAAGCGAGCCGAGAAAGAGAGATTCTCGCGTGAGGCAGCTGCACAAATGAAATATTAGGCAGTTGCTGTGTTCCTGATTAAACTGTCTTGTTTTCAGTGATCGGATGGAAAACGTATCAAAATGTACACAACGTGGCTATTGCTTGGAGTCTGAGACTCGCAAAAGTTAAATACTTCCTCCCAAAAGTCGGGACTATTTGACGTTGGCCGATATTCGAACCGGTACTTAGCATGCTGCTACAAGCTAAATGTTAATGAAGGTACAAGGTGAACGGGAGTGTACATTTAGTCCGTTAATATAAGAACAACAATGAAGTGCCATTACGAAATCCTGGGAGTCAAACGGGACGCGGACGACGACGATTTGAAGAAAGCCTATCGTAAATTAGCCCTCAAATGGCATCCTGGTCAGTGACAGACTGCTCACAAAACGTCAATTCTTACTTTAAATAGTCCTAATTATTGTCATCAAACAATTTCAGATAAGAACTTGGATAAAGCCGAGGAAGCAGCCGAGCACTTCAAGCTGATTCAGGCAGCCTATGATGTTCTGAGTGATCCACAGGAGAGAGCATGGTAACTACTGCATTGTTCATTGATTGTAATCATCGTACCGTAGCAACGTCAAAATCATAAGTTTGAAGATATCTGATGAAAGATTATAGTACGTACGGCGATAATTGACAATGTCTTTTTCAACAAACCCAAAGCTGTTAAGTGCTGATGGCTTCACATTTGTCTGAATGATACATGTAACAAACATCCACAATGTGTTCCATGTTGTCCACTTGGTCTGTTTTACACCCCACATCATTTTTCCTTCAAGGAGAAATTAGTCTGAATTCTTATGGGAATGTCACACAAGTGGTGTTTGTCAGGTACGACAATCACAGGGAGGCTCTGCTGAAAGGTGGCCTAAGCGGCGACTACGAGGACGACAGTATCGACCTGTTGCAGTTCTTTACCGTCACCTGTTACTCAGGCTATGGGGATGACGACAAGGTTGGTGATGCTAAACGGGAAAAAAAAGACAAAACTGGCGCCTTGACAACCTGACAGCTGATAAAATGTGTTGTTGTTGTTGTTGTTATTCTCTTCCTTAGGGCTTCTACGCAGTCTACAGAAATCTCTTTGAGTCTATCGTCAAGGAGGAGATGGAGCATGGAAAAGTGGAAGATGATGATGATGAGGAGGAGGAGTTTCCGCCCTTCGGGGATTCTCGGAGCGACTACGATACAGTAAGTAGCTACTCTCGTGCAATTGGAGGCCAGGTGATAACACGCTGCGCTCGCCAGTGACCATTTATAATTTTTTGGATGCCATTTTGTGTCAAATTACATGGCAAGTGATTTTCACTTTGCCTGGCATATTATAGATGGATTGCCTGTTTCCTAGAAAGGCGGAAAATGGAAAATTCCCAACTTTTACAGGCATTGTAATAAGGACACACTATTTCATTGTTGTTGTTTTGTGGGTGAGGGGGTTGAAAACTAAATATTCCAAATTCAAGGAAGTCCTTGACTTGTAATTGGACCACAAGCACTATCGAAAACAGTTGGATGGAAATTTTATTATTTTTTTAAATGTCAACCTTCATTTTCTAATAAAAATAAGAGCATGTCTGAAATGTTTTTGTTTTTTTTTTTTTTAGGATAAAGCATTTATAATATATGTCCAATGAAATTAAATCTCCTGGTATTCCCGCAAATAATAAAATAAAGATAAATCTTCTGGTAATCCCGCCTGGCAGGTGGTCCACATCTTCTACGGTTACTGGCAGAGCTTCTGCACGCGTAAGAACTTTGCCTGGAAGGAGGAGTACGACACTCGGCAAGCGTCCAACCGTTGGGAGAAACGCGCTATGGAGAAGGAGAACAAGAAGACTCGGGACAAGGCACGCAAGGAGCGCAACGAGCTGGTGCGCCAGCTGGTGGCCTTCATACGCAAACGCGATCGCCGCGTGCAGGCGCACCGCAAGGAGGTGGAGGAGCGTAACGCAGAGAAGAGCAAGAAGGTGCAGGAGCTCAGGCGCAAGCAGAAGCTCAGTCAGGCCAAGTAAATGTTACTCATGGCAGCGCGAGGACCGGCGCTATTAAGGAAGTGAATGGAGACCTCGTTAACCTTCATGTCACACGTGTTCCAAGGCTGGCGGAGGAGTACAAGGAGCAGAGCTGGGCGGCCATGTCGGAGCTGGAGAAGGAGCTGCAGCAAATGGAGGCTCAGTACGAGGAGGAGTTTGGAGATGCGTCCGAAAGCGAAGACGATGAGCTGGAAATACAGAAGCCCGTCGAGGAACCATTAGGTGTGTTGAGAGAACTACGCAAACATCAATTTTTGTGCTCAGGTCAAGGCACTATGATAAAAGAATTGCTTTGCCACCATTTGTGACTTCTTGGTGCCAACTGCTTCTTTGCGGAGAGCGTTAATTACTCGTACGTTTTCGCCATTTGCGGCAGGATTCGGTCCATAAGGTATTCGGTAATGACTTGTGTGAGGGCGCACTTCATTGAACAGGTCCAGATGGAGACGCAGACGACATCAACTTTGATTACTATGATGACCTCTACTGTCCGGCCTGTGACAAATCCTTCAAATCAGACAAAGCGTGAGTCTCCTCTTTCTTACCAGAACGAGTTATTCATGATGTATTCATCCGCTAAATGCTATGCTGCCTAAAATGAAGATTCCGTTCCATTCCTTTTCCAATGTCGACTTTTTCAAGTATGAGCAACCACGAGAAGTCTCGAAAACACAGAGAGATGGTCGCGTTGCTACGGCAACAACTTCAAGATGATGACTCACTTGCTCTGGCCCTGGACACTGAGCAGAACAAACACATTACAGACCAAGATGAAGAAGGAGAGGAGGAGGAGGAGGAACAGGAAGGGGAAGATCGACCAAGACTGAAGTGGGTCTTTGTGAGACACGTGAACGCCGCCACGGTTGTTTTATTTATTTCTTTATTTCACATTTTAACCACATTCTCTGTACTACAATTGACACAGACTTTCCAAGAAGCAGAAGAAGAAGAAAAGGCAGCAGAAAGCAGCCAATGTGAGTTACATCCTACACGCACACACACACACACCAAGGACATTTTGTGACTTTCTTTCTTTTGCTCATTTTCATCGAATGAACATCTGAATATCGGTCTTATTTGACATCAGGTCGATCCTCTCTCTCTTTCTGTCCCTCTCTGTGTCTTTTATAATTTTTTTTTCAAGGAGGGGTATGTGTGACAATTTATTGTGGTTCAGAATAAACAAGTGAGGATATTTCAAGTCCTTTCGAAGGGTATATCATCTTTGCGTGGTTCCTACTTCTTGTCCCCGGCCTCATGTAGAGCACTACAGCGGAGGATCAGACTTCACCTACAGATGTTGGGAACTGTTCTGAAGACTCTCTAGAAAATCTCCACGAAGAAGTTCCGGGAGATGTTCCTGAGGTGTCACCGAGCCCCACGGAAGTTGAGAAGGAAGATCAGCTTCCTCTCCCTGAGCCCAAGAGGTGAGCCTTTTCATTTGCTCTTTTCTCCCTTGAGATAACAAGTTGTCTTGAACAATGCGTATGTTTTGGCCAGCTCCATGAAGCCCAAAGCCAAAAAGGCAGACGGTAAAGACAAAGCAAAGAATGTCAAGGCACATTCAGGAGGAGAGCAGTTTCCTGAGGTTGGTACAGAAATACAGTCACGTGATGCAATTTGACTCCAGTCTTGTGGGTGGTGGTAACGCAATTGTAAGTCGTATGCGAACTTCCGTTGTCTCTGGGATTCCCCCCCCCCCCCTCAGAAGCCCATCAAGCTGCGCTGCGCGACATGTAATGGTGAGTTCTCCACCAGGAACAAACTTTTCGACCACCTCAAATCCAGCGGCCACGCCACCGCGCTCTCGTCCAATCCCGCTCCGACCGTCTCCACCAGTCGAAGCAAGAAAGACAAACGAAAGAACAGATGACAACACTTTGAGTGGACTGAAATGGAATTGGACTGCCTTAAGTGAGGCAAGGAAGCCGTCGCACCACTTGCCGGGTGGAACGAGTGACCATTCCTTTTGGAAACTTTGGTGGACATCATCATATCATACATTCTTCCTCTTTTTTGTCATCTCCCCCCGCCCTCCAATTACAATAAATAATTAGTTTTTACAAGTCGTCTTTCTACAAATATATTCGTACAAACTGACACTTTGCCAGCACATTTGTAACCATTTTTGCTTGACTTAAAAAAAAAAGGAGGGGGTGGGGGGGTAAAAGTTCAGTTCAACTATCCATCTTGGTCTTCAAGGTCCTCTACGTGTACTTCATGTGTTGGTTTTCGGGTAACAAAAGCCGCTCTGCCAAATGGCCTCATTAGCCATTGCAGCTCCCATCGTCACACGTACTTAGCTGCAATTGAAGGAAGCTTGAGTGCAGAAGAGCTTTTGATAAAAAGAAAAATACAACCCAAAAAAGATATTGCCTGTCTGGGCTATTTCTTTTCGAGCCCAGGGTTCTTGCATTTGCCTGAAATTACTTACGAGCTGCTCAGCCTCTTTTTTCGATGTGACTGAAATCAGCCAAAGACTTTGCTTTGTGTGAGATGGAATCCCAACTGATTGTTACTTGCAATCACTCAGAGTAACAAACTGAAACTACTGTACTATCCTGCTGCCATTATCACCACTTTTCTTGCTGATGTGCTTCAAAAGCAATTTGTGCTTCAAAATCAATTTGTGCCACACAGCACAAAATATCTCTCAGACAGTATTCACAGTTTATTTTTTTTGTGACTGCACATTAAAACCAATACATACTTAAATCAAGCTTTTATGAATCGTTAACCATTTACAGAAATGCACAGCCATAAAAAGGCCAAAATGCGTGCTAATAATTTTGTAAAAGTAGCCAAAAAAAAAAAAAAACTTTGCTACTCTGTATTGTCAACTAACTCATCATAAATGTTTGTTTTCGGGCATCTCGTCTTCCAGTTGTCCCAATTTTTAGCGGACGTTCGAACATCTCATCTACTGTTGTCGCTGACTAATGTGACAAGCCCTCAATAAGGAGACACAAGTCTTCAAACTGTACATCTGCACAAGTCTGATATGAAAACAAGCTGTTGGTGGATGAGAAGAACAGTGACCCTCACGAGCTTTGGGTGAGGGTGATTCCAATCAATGCTAGCTCGTCTTGAAATGTTCGACAATATTACACAGCACCAACTTTTTATTGCATTTACATTTAGTAAAAAAGTCATCACAAATTGCTATGAAATCACGTGCGAGTAATTGACAAGATTTATTGTCAGCTCTGCGTCATGGTTAATGCATTTTCTTGCCTGAGCAAAAAATTGTTGACATGGTGAAGCAAAAAAAACCGAGATGAGGTTTGAAAGTGAAAAATGGAAGAAAGTCAACAATGATAATTGCACTTTGTTCTTGACTGGGCTCATCTTTTCTCCATGAAGCGCTGGATGGACTTGTTAAAAACGGACAAGAAGAAGGCTGCATCTGCCATCGTGATGCACATGGGAGGTTTGATGCGGAAGGTCTGCGGTGAGCAAAAATAACTTCGAAATCACACGCATACACCGCGACATTGAAACAAATGATCGCACTGGTCAAAATAAAAATAAATCAGACGCAAGTGAACTATATTCGATACATTCTCTATGCTAATAAAAACAATATGTAATATATTTAGGAATAACTACAAATTAAAAAGTTCGATTCAGCAACAGGTGGAATTATTTTTTTCCTGAAAAGTCATAGCTGTACATAACGCCTGGTAAAATCCATATTGTGCAAGCTTTTACATCAAAAGTATGTTTAGGGACACATAAAGCCATCTCTGATTGAAATTTACATGATAAATTTCTTATCTTATAAAGAGTTTGATGCTCTCAATGTTATTGCTTTGCATTAGACTAGCGACTGGAAGTCAGCATGGCGCTGTACGCCAAATGCGTAAATGCTGCGTGCATCGAGTCCTTTCATCAAAATGCCAATTATTACGGAAATAAACCATTTTCACATTCATTTTCTGATCGGATTAGTTTAAAAATGCTTCATACAAATTTTTGCCAACATATGAAACAATTATTGGGATTTATTCATAATTTAGACTCAACTCAAGTCCAAAATGCGAAAGGTGACTACCTGTCCATAAAGTCCTCCCTTCCCGACGAGGATGCCCATGTCTTTGATGTCCTCAAAGATGGCGGCCATGTCCTCAGGTGGAAGCGGCACTCTGCTGGCCTGGGGACGTGACACAAGCGGATGAATTACAATGGAGCTCTGTGATGGGCTGGCGATGAAATGTGCGGGGTGGTCACCACGGTAACGCACGATGGAGCTATACTCCATCAAGGCACTTAGCGGCTGCCTGCTGAAATGACTGCTTCTGGGCAAGGATTGAACTTAATGGGGGGGAAATCATGAACCAGAAAGAAGCGCGATGAAGCGTTCATTTTGTCCCGTAATACTTTCAATTAATTTATTTTGCCATATGACCATAAAAAAAATAATACAGCAAAGTAACATCCAGAACAATATTGCTGAGTTACCTTCGTAAAAGTATAAGTAAAAAAAAGTGGGGGGATTATGGATTTAGCATCAAAATAGGTGCTCCCTCGCCTCTTTTACGGCTCCAATACCACTTCAAAATGCAGAAAAGGTTGCAAAACGAACAGGATTGCTACCTTGTCTCGGACCATTTCCACGCCGATCTGCAGTCCTTTGCCACGGACGTCCCCGATGATGTCATACTTGTCTCTGAGCTTGGCGAGTTCCATCATCAGGTAGGTGCCCACCTCCAGACTGTTCTGCTGCAGTCCTTCTTCTTTGATGGTCTGGACAAGCGAGTGGTCACGTCACATGTTAGATTGTGTTCACTGTAAAATACATTTTGTTCTTTGTTTATTTTTTTGCGGTATTAGGCAATGATATATCGTGCACGTTATATCATTGCACATTTAATAAATACAGTGTAAAAGAACAATTTCAACCTGGCCCAGCTTCCTGAAATTGCTTGATTCATGCTTGAGTTACAAGGAATAGAATATTCTTACATCAATGACAGATGAGGCGATGGAACAAGCCAATGGGTTTCCTCCAAAGGTGTTGAAATGAACGCCCTGTGCAAACGTGTCTGCGATTTCTATAAACAAGTCATAGCATGACAACAGTTACACAAGGGGGGAAAAAATTTTGGCGAGAGAACATAATTTCTGTCGAAATTTGGTGTAAATGCTCAAGAGCTGAGCTGAATTGAACGGAAGCGAGTGCAGTGCGAAAAGGGGCTTTAGTCTTTACTGTGCATCGGCGAACCGAACACTGTTAAAAGTCGGCATGTGGCGTCATCTCACCCCGTGTTGTAACCACCGCTCCCATTGGGAAGCCGTTCCCAATTCCCTTTGCCAGGGTCACGATATCAGGAAGGACGTCGTGACCTTGAAATCCCCAGAAGTGGCTCCCCGTTCGGCCAAATCCCGTCTGTACCTATAAGCGCATTATTGGTACACTTGATCTGAATAAATGCCGCAATGTGTCGTGAAAATTGCCTGCGATAAGACCGTTAAGGTTGAGACTCGTTTTTCGAGCATGACCTTTTTTCTTAAGATACTCTTTGGGACATTGGTTCAATAAAAAAAAAAAAAAAAAAACAGACATACACAATATTTTGTGCTTATGAAAATGGCCTTTTTGTCATACATCAAAAAAACTCCTAAGTTGCGCTAACAATGTAGCTTCAAACCTCATCAGCGATGCAGAGGCCGCCTCGCTCTCTCACAAGTTTGTACGCCTCCTTCAGGAAGTGTTTTGGGTACTGCACGGCACCACCAACCCCCTGCCAAAAAAAAAAAAAAACGAGCAGTCAGTACTTTAGTTTAATTCGTTTCTTTAAATAAGTTTTAAATCCTGCAACTGCTGCTGGTTTCTTTTGTGTGTGTTTGTCATGTTTAGGTACAGGTACATGGCCATCTAACGTCCTGTTTCTGTTCAAGGTCTAGAGCTGTTCTTGACTTTCTGACTTCCGGTTCCAGTCCAGGGGCAGTGCTTGTTGACTTAAATATTACAAGATATCAATTTTCTAATTTGTATGTGTGGGTGCGCAAAAGGAACACCTGAATAGGCTCAGCAAAGAAAGCAGCAATTCGACTCGGGACGCTGGTGAGAAACGTCTCTTTGAGTTGTTCAATGTAGTGTTCATTTGCCACGCAGGAGCCTGTGGAACACAAGCAAGACTTCAAGGTATGTCATTCACCCATTTCTGAAAATGAGGTAAATGATTGACAGTGGGAGATGATTGACAGCAGGAGACCTTGAGCGTCTCTTGTGTTGTCCAATTGCGGTGGTAAAAATTACCTTTATACAGATTGTGAGACGGGTTTTGAATAGAACAAATTGACATTCAGCAATAATCAGGGTTGCCACTCTTTCCTTGAAATTATTTTCCAGGACATTTCCATTTGCTACAGTACAAGTCAGATTATCACAACATACACAAATAAACTCCTTCCCCGGGCCAAAAGTGATGGCACGCCCGCTTACTGCTCTCTGTTACTCAACAGAGGAGCCAGAGAGGGGGCGAAAAACCTCACACTCGATATACAGAGCGATAGCAACACGCTTGAGCTGAAAGTTGCTAGTTTTGACACTTCTTTGGGGAAAATAAACCGTGCCTTGGGTCTGAAAAGTCAGTACAGTACTATGGAAACATTGGGCAGCCCAAGTGTTGTAGGGGAATAAGCAATTTGATTGGTTGGTAGCGTCACATGGGGGAGCTGTGCTGGCTAAAAGCAGAAAAGCTCTACAGCTCACATGTTCCCCATTGACGGCAACTGAAAACAAACAATATATGTCTGTTTAACCTGTTTGTATTTATCCAAAAGGCAGGAGAAGCAGAGGGAGAAAAAACAATTCTGCAGGACAATTCCAACTTTTCCAGGACATTTCACTTCTGTTTCTTATTTTCTATGCATCTTCCAAGACTAGAAAAATGGGTCGGTTATTTTCCAGGTTTTCCAGGACATATGGGAACTCTTAAAATGCAGTGGTTTAAAAACAGTATAAATGTTACTCAGTATGCTTGCTTGAAGAGGATATATTGCTCATTTAAGCTTCAATTAAAAGCAGTGTAGTGTGAGCGTCGTGTCTACCTTGGGCACAGTTACATTTTCTGGTGGTCTGCACAGGAGAGTCCCTGCAGTGGCTTCCCCCCCAGGGACCTCTGAACACATCAGGACACATGGTCTATTTGGTTTTTAGGGCAGAAAGCAAATCAGCAGGGTCCACAGCGTGCACCGTACACAGTCACATGTGAGTTAAGGGGTCATGAAATCGAATAAAGCAATGTGCGCCTTTACACACATCTAAGTATTAGAACCACACAGAAAACTCCCTCATAAATGTCAATCAAATTGTAGAAGAAAAATAACGTTGTATTGTTTTCATATTGAGGTATTGAAAGGAAGTTGGTCATACGTACGTTTGTGCAGCCTAAGCCAATGGCGACAGGGTATTTGTAAGCTTGTTGTGCAGTCAGACCCATGGTCTGCGGGCTACCTCCGTGGTACGACCCCCTGCAAGTGAAAATGTCATTCAGAATTCACGACAAGGTTGTTCAACATTTTATGCGCCTTGAACGCAATGTCCCTAAAACTAATGTTTTTTGGTGTTTTTTTAACATCAGCATGAAATTTGCAGCCCAAGGAAAATGAAAAATTGTAAAAATATTGAAAACCTTATCACGCATTGGAAAATTGTTACACTCAAGGACCACCTCGTTCGGTTCATACGCACAGTCTATGAAGATATTAAAATCCAACAAGAGGGCAGATACCTGAAAGTGATGATGTCAAAGTTGCGAGTGTAGAGTCGAGCCATACACATGGCCAGGTCATTGGCCTCTGAGCCGCTATTGGTTAGGTAGATTACCTGCAGGGCGGAATGTAGCTCATCACCAGAGATTATCGTCATTGGCTCGTGAGTGACAGTATGTCGCTGCTTTGTGAGCTTAACTGTATCAAAATTTGCGTACATGTTTGAGTTTGTTTACGCTTAGCGGTGGTCTGTACTTAGCTGAAAGCCATTCTAGTTGTTATTCTGATTCGACATTTCTTCCAAAGAAAAGTCTTTGCAGTACCTTGAGAGGATCAGGCAAGTTGGACGCGAGCTTTTCGCAGTACTCGTGGATGGGAGGATAAACATAGATGTTGGTGGTGTGTACCAGCGTCCTCAGCTGCCGCTCTGCGGCCGCCGTCACTTTTCTGCGCCCGCCACAAGTCAGCCGGTTTAACCGTCAAACAAAAAACAGCAAAAGTGTGGAGCGGAAAAAAAAAAAAAAAAAAGTAATCTTACGGGTGGCAGTGGCCCACGCTGACGGTGGCCACGCCGGCAAAGAGATCCAGATAGCGCTTCCCATCTACGTCCCATAGCCACTGCATGTGACCCTGATGGATGTAGACTGGCTTCTTATAGTAGGTCACCTTCATGGTCATGGGATGGCAGTTTGTACGACGGATCTCCATCATACGCTCTTTGGACATCCCCTGAATTTTCCCCAATGAAATGCCATAATTACATTTGGCTGGCCAAGAGTTGAACCCACAACCTCTCACCCAAAGTGAGTTGAGACGGGCTCCGTGCTAGCAAACTGCTTGTTGTCACCTTGTATTCTTGTGGTGTGAAGCTGCATGGAGGCATCTCCAACAGGTCTGCAGGGGCGGTTTTCAAGGCAGATTTCGGACTCAACAGCCCTGCGGACGAACGGAGGTCATTGACGTTGTTCATTCAAAATGCATTGGAAGTGATACCATTTGATCTCCATGTGTCTGTGTGGGTTTTCTCTGGGTACTCCGGTTTCCTTGGCAGGTTAATGGAATAATCTAAATTGTCCCTAGGTGTGATTCTGAGCGCGAATGGGTGCTTGTCTATGTGTGCCCTGCGATTGGCTGGCAACCGGTTCAGGGTGTCCCACCACCTACTGCCCAAAGACAGCTGGGATAGGCTTCAGTGACCATTGTTGAGGATAAGAAATGGATGGATGGATGGATGGATGGATGGATGGATGGATGGATGGAGTATTCCAATTTGCTCCAGACAAAGTTCCAACATTAACTACTAAGTTATTCAATAAACCTTCTAGACAAGAGGAAATACTGTATATACAGTTTACAGTGTGTTTTTATTTTTTGTGACCAACAGTATGCAATGGTTCACCTGTCCAGTTATACAGTAACTATGGTTACTTGATTTCCTAACTCTGGTTTTAAAGGTTTATATATTCAAACAAGGACATGAACATTCTTCCCTGATTAGAGTCGCACACAGGTGGACGGACAGCACCGTATGCTGGATGGAGTGGTGGGAAGTCACAAATAACAACTGCTTTGAAACTGCACACAAGTAGATTTTCCAGGCTCTACTTGCATATGTATTTTTTATGATGACTTTTCACTGATGACACGTCACCAAAACAGGAATTTTTTTTCCTACCTCAGTGGATGACAAAATGATGATCTGGCCCTCCAACATGGCAGACAAGCAAATACTGATACTGTGATTGAAAACTATCTATTGCATGAATAAATGTTCTGGGTCACAGCTTGTAATTCGTTCTGTACTAAAACAGGCTTGGCAGTTAAACAGCTAAATGAAATCTGGTTGGGCCAGGTTTCTACCACAAATATGTTGTTCAGCAGCTTCTCAGACAAATATAAAGTTTAATAGGTGCACTCAGTTCAGTGGTTGCGCAAATAATCTAAGCTCAAATAAGAATATACGTGGAAAAAAACAAAACAAGATCGCCATAGCAATTAACTCACCTCTTGCTGTGTGGAATTTAATCATGCGGCTCAATGGCACATGATGACGCAAAGCCGTGAGCATTTTTTTCACAGCGCCTGAGTTCCACCTGTTTCTGATGAGCGTCACAAATCGTCTCTGGACAGTCTACCAGTTGTAACTGAAGCCTTCAAGAGAGTAAAAGTTTTGTAGGGGTGATGAGGTAGGCAAAAGCTGAACGGACCTCGGCCATTGACCCGCGAGCGGAGGATGGCAACAAGTGCCACGTGTCTCGACCAATCAGGGTTGGTTGCGTCATCAGGAATGAAGTCCATTTACTTCTACAGACGGGTTCTTTTCTACGGAAAAGCATTGGGGTCAAAAGAATTTAAAAAAACTAATTTGGCAAGTTATTCATTTTCGCTCATTAGGTCAGAATGCTGACTTGACGTCAGCATTCTAGTCAGCATTCTCACATGAAAGCAGAATAGCGCTACAGCTCGATGTTGCCCGTTGAAGGGAGCTGAAAACATACTGTGCACGTACATTTAACCCGTTTGCGTTCACCCACAAGGTAGGGAGAAGCTGACGGAGGAAGAATCAACTGTCCAGAACAAATGAAGCTTTTCCAGGATATTTTACTTTTTGCCATTTTCCATGTCTTTGTCATGAATGGAAAATTGGTCAATCATTTTTCAGGACACACGGGAACCCTGAAATATCAAAATAAACTTTACATTGTGGCATACACATTACTTCTGTACAAAAATAATCTACCAATGGAAAAACTGAGCAAGACATCCACATTTCCATGAATACATATTTTCACGTACAGTCCTCGGTATACAAAACTGCTTCATTCCTACTGTGGCCACATACATCAAATTTGTACGCTTACCAATAAATGTTTGTTCTATGATTATCAATGTTTTTTTACCCTCACAAAATACACAAATAAATCCAAGAAAAAGCCTTGGAGGTTCCACTATACAAAAGGACTCATGAACAAGCCATGACACACAACCCGGAAAATGATTCCATCATTTTTTGCAACAAATTCATCATGTGGTGTGGGTAAAGATTGAGAAAGAAAAAAAAATCTGAATGTTATGGAGAAAAAGTCATAATTGTCCATAAAGTCTTAATAAGGAGAAAAAAATACATGGACGGATTCCAATTTTTTTGTTAAAAACTAAAAAAAGACAATTTTGTAAAAGAGTTATGAACCTCGAAAAAAAATTTTTTTTTTTTTTTTGGTGTATGAAAAATTGTGGGTCTGAAGTACCAGTACATGGATAAAGGAGTTCACAACATTCCCATCAATCCCATCCCGTTGAAGATGATAAAAATAACAATTACGAGATGACCTTGAATGCCCATCCCCGAAAAGGACCCTCAGTACGTTGTCATTGGGAAAACGGCAGCTGCGTCGACGTAGCCACCCGTTGCCGTGGTGGAGTTCATACAGGTGGCGCTCTTCTGGCTCATAATGCCAGCCTCGCGCCCATCTGCCGTTCCCTCTGACACTTTCTGGAGCAGTAGCAGAGTGTCATCGCTGCCCACCTGCTTCACCTGGCTGTAGTCCCGCTCCTGTAAGTGGTGCGGCGGGGGGCAGCCCTCCCTGCTGCCCCATGGCTGCAGGATGACCATGTCATCATTCACAACCGTCTGCACGCCCACGTACTCCACGGACCAGCGAGCGGGTGACTCTTTGTGACCGGACACGGCGATAGCCATTTCGCTGTGGGCCTTGATTTGCTTGCACACCTGCCCCTCCGAGGGCCCCAGAACTTGAGAGAGGCCATCTGAGAGGCTGCGCTGAGGCCGGTCTGGCAGGCCGGGAAACACAGAAGGCCACGTCCTACCTCCCGTGTCTACTCGAGCATCTTCCCAGTCTTCCTGTTCGACCCGCTCCTCTGCGCTGTCTTCGTGTTCTTTGGGCCGGCCGGACTTCTCAATCAGCAGTGTGCGACTGTCGCAGCTACCCCGGCCCGAGTCGCTGTCAGACGTCGAGCTCTCCAACTTGAAGCTGCCGCCACCGAGGTCCTTGCTCGCCCCCAACATGGTCTCTCTTTCTTCCGGGATGTAAACCTCCAGTAACTCCACCAGCAGGTCCTCGCTGTTGGACGACGACGACCACGACATGGGAAAGTCTGACACCACTAGCGCGTTGAAGATGTCTTCGGATTTTCCTTTCTGCATGGGAAGAATCAATTCTCCGTTATGCAGGGGGTTGTGGGTACCGACGAGTAAAGTCACTATCCGCAAAAGAAAGCAATTTTCCAGCTTTGTTCCACGTCGACATGTAATGGGGGAGAAAGTCGACTGCAATTTTAAGGCTTTCGCGTTAAGTCACTAAAAGTATTCGTAAAAGCACTTTAACACTGCATGTGTAAAAGCTGCCGTTGTTCAGCCCTCATTTTGCTTTTTTTATAAATCTTTTTTTTTTTACCAAAGTGTCTGTGTGTGTCTCAGGTGAGTGGTATTAGAGTGATGGGGATGTCGACCCAAGTCATATCTACTCTCACTGTCCATCCATCCATTCCATCTGATCCGCGTTATCCTCACAGGGGTCGCGGGGTGTGCTGGAGCCTATCCCAGC
>CAAKHF010004507.1:0-17563 GCA_901007745.1 Hippocampus kuda
AGCACAGTGTTTTTTTTTTTTTTTTTTTGGGGGGGGGGGTGACCTCACTGAGCCTCTCCTCCAGTGGGCACTCCCGGGCTTTTGGATTCAGCATGTGACACGCTGTTTGTGCCACTCGCGCAACTGTACTTTATATGACAAGTACGTACAGGGTCCTTTGGTCTTTAGCGGGTTGAGTGTGTGGCATACAAACCTGCAAAAACTCATGTTTGTGTGTTCATGTTCGTGTGTGTGTGTGTGCGTGCGTACATTTGTGTCCGCGCTTGACGCTTTTTGGCAGCACGAGAACGACTATTTATAACTCCTGTCTGTTTCAACTTCTCAAGGCGTGTGCCCATATCCCGAATGTATTACGACTGTGGAAAAAAATACTACTTGTTGTTCACTCTTCTGTTCATATTATCATGACACGACACCACAAATAACCAATTCACACAACAACAGTATTTGCTTAGCCGCAAAGTGGAGATTTTGAAGAACTATTGAAAACAAAACCGTTTAGCAACATGAGAGGATCGAAATGTTGCAAGTACAAGTACATACTGCCCAGCTAATCTGACTAAATTCCCCCCTGCTAAGTCACAGTTAGCCTACGCGGCTGCAAAGTGTGAGAGTGTCGACTACCGCCGTGATGGAGACGGGAAGTGACACGTCTTACAGCATGACCTCCTTGCTATGCCACCATGCTCCGGCATTACTTCACTTTCGATGCCAATGGAGCGTACAAGCGCGCGCGCGCTCGTAAGGGCCAGAGAAAAACTCGAGGGGAGGCAAAAAAAAAAAAAAAAAAAAAGAAACGATGCACAATTAACACTAACACTGATGACGGAGTACACAGTTCAGAGGGCGTCGTCGCACGAGGGAGGCAAATGCTTGGTCAAGCATGTACTGCGGCCAAGAAATTTCACATTACAGGGTGCCATCGGCTCGACGGCATGTCGAAGAGTAAAGTCAAAGATGCTCTTGGGATGAGACGATGGTCCAGATAAGCAGACTCCCCAAAGTTTCTCCAGCCCATCGCCCATATGACTTGTCCTTCAGCTGTTATTTATTGTTTTTGTGGTGGGGTAGTTTGATGATATCTTTGATATGGGGTGCATATAGGCACCATTCAAATTAATGCGAAACACACGTACAGACACACACGCCTTTTTTTTTGTTTGTTTTTCCTGTTCTGAGAAAAAATTGAAGAAAAAATGAAGTCATGGAATATGGACCCAAACATCGCACAAAAATGTCTCATTGTTCTTTTATTTTTTGTGTGTGCCTGTTTTCAGGACGTGAAGTCCACATTCTTCCAGTTTGGTGCTTCCATCCAGCAGGAGGCTCTGCTGATGCTGAACATCATGGAGGAGTACGACTGGCACATCTTTTCGATCGTTACGTCCAAGTTCCCCGGCTACCAGGAGTTCATCAACATTCTAAAAACGACTGTCGACAACAGGTACACTTCTTTTTGGTTTGCCTCAATGTCGTATCTCACACAGATCGTTTCCACATCATTTGCGTACGTCTAGTACCAACTCCAACATGCGGAAGGGATGCATGTCACCCATACCTCCAATCCCTCATCATCTTCCACGTCACTTGTACTCAAAATCATGGCCACGAGAAAATGTGACGAGTTGCCTAGCTACCATTAAATGGTGCCTGCTCATCAGTAAATTTGTTTACCAGCTTGAAATTCAGATTCAGCGGCAGACACTCCCGAACCCTCCCTGTTGAAAAATATATTTAATGAAGACACACAGGGAGCACAGGGAGCAGTAAACCGTTGAATTGAAATATATTTGTCTAAAGCAGTGAATTAATTTAAAAAAATAAAATAAAAATAAAGCGCCAACAGTTGGGGACATTTTATGACAATTTAGAGCTGTGCAATATGGACATTTTGATTCTCAATGTAAAAAATTAAAATAATATGAGATACAGATCCATTTATGGTATTTTTGCTGAAAATTAAACGAATGGCATATTTTTCCCCATTCAGTTAGATTAAAAAGTTTGATTGAGCCCCAGCAGGTTTTAAAACCGATGCCATTTTCGTAGGCCAAATTGAACTGTTCCACCGAATCAGCATAAGCACCGTCTCATCTGCATCGCATTTGTTCAATGCAGATGCAGGACGGCTAACAACCGCATGGAGGTTCAGCAAATTAGACAACATCACAATGCAGGCGTTGTGCCGACAGAATAATGGAGCTTTACGTCCACAGAAATGTCGGGATGCCGCATTGACAGCCGTCCTCACCAGTAGATCGAACGGCAAGATCTACTGCTCTCCAAAATAAATTTTACATCTGTTAAAAGCCAATAAAAATAATAATAATAATAATAATAATATATATATGTATTTTTTTTTCTCATGACCTCTTCCAGAAAGTTAAGTCAAGTGGGTTCCGAGCATTTTATTTCTGGAATAATTTCTCCATTTTTGTGCTGTAATCTCATCCGTCATCTCTGCAGATGCCCCTGCGGTGAACGAGGTTGTTTACCGTCTTGGCAACTTACTGCGCTCAGTGTTTGGCCTTGGATGTTTCATCCGCGCTTCTCATATTGGTTTCAAAGACAGCAGCCCACGAGGATTTAAGCAGCACTCTTGAAATGAACGTGGAGGACAGTTTGGTTGAGTACTCCTGCAGCGTTGCCGTCTCCCGCACCTCTGGGTCCTTTTGACCGATGCCGTCGTCAAACGCTTAACAGCGCGGCGGCCCATAATATTGAGCCGCGAGCCACATAAAGGGTTCGGCAATTCTGAGATGACGGCGATAGTTTGGATTCTGTGAATTACGGTCCTGAAATCTCGACTTGTATCGCTTGTGCCCTTTCGTGACGACGACGATCGGTCGGTATGAGGGAAGGAACAATTATGCGTTCAAAAGTTCAACTATTGTGTGCTGGGAGTACACAGCGATGCAATGTAATTGAGCGGGGAGATGGAAATATTTATTCCCTCCGATTATTGACCTTCATGGAATAATTAAAAAAAAAAAAAATCGTTCATGAGAGATGAAATCATTTGTGGCAGTCGCCGTAATTAACCGTCCGTTTCCCGTGTCGCTGCTCGACCCGCTCACTGGAGGCTTAGTCATGGGCAGACAGCTTGAATAGCAAAGGACCTCGATCATCTCAAGTGAAAATAAAATGGGCCGGTCAGCTCAGTGAGTCAAGGCTGAGCTGGCAGATGTTGCGGTGCTCTCAGGAGCCGACATGAAATGCAGCCGAGATGCCGTCGAGCGCGAGGCTGCGGGATGCTATCGCTAAATATACACGATGCATGAATTGGCTGAAATGATGAAGGTCAAGATATTTTGGCGTTATTGGTGTTCACTGTATTTACGTTTTTGCAGCGTTTTGAAGTGAAAGTTTTGTTCTTGTGTTTTGTTTTGTTTTGTTTGTGTCACTGCAGGCGCTTGAGCATACATCGGGATAGTGGCATGCATTTGGATGTTTGTGCAAAATGGTCCAGTTTGATTTGAAAGTAACACTCAACATATTGACCCAATAACTTGACCGTGAATGCAGAAGATGCAAAACCTTAACCCAGTTCACAGCCCGTACGGACGTGTGTGTAGCTGTGCTCTCTTTGACTGCTATTTCGCTGCCGCAGGGGAAAACTCATCTAATTCCACAGCTTTCGCCCAATTTGTTCCACATTGTGTCTTTAATTACAGCAATAGCGCCCTTTTTCCGTCCAACGCTGACGCAATTCCCCTTTGTGGTATGGCATCTGCTGAATATTATCACTTTGGACATTTTGGAGATCAGTCATTAGATAAGAAAGATAAATGATCTTATCGCGCTTATCTCGTGGGGCTTTTTATTGCGCACTTGTTACCTCTCACTTCAGATAACTTTCTAGGGAGATGGATTATAAAAGGGACGTTATCTGATCTATGTTCCCTCTTTTGAGCAAGATGGGTTGGAAGCCAAAAGTAATCTCAACCGAATCCGTTTCATCCAAATGCTGTCCCGGAAACGGCGCTAAAGAGACTTGCGCAGACTGACCTTTGTTCTTCAAGGAAAGCTTTTTATTATTTGCCTTCTATGTGCAGTGATGACTATAACGAGGGTAACTAACTGCCCGGCTTAAAAAGAAAATCATGAAACCATTTGACAGGACTAATCTCTCAACGCTTCCGTCCTGTGTAGTTTTGTTGGCTGGGACCTGCAAAATATCATCACTCTGGATGCCGTGGAGGAAGATAGCCGGTCTCAGATCATGCTGAAGAAGGTCCAGTCGCCGGTAGTTGTGCTCTACTGCTCCAAGGACGAGGCCGTCTACATCCTGGAGGAGGCTCGCTCGCTGGGCCTCACGGGATTCGGCTACATCTGGATCGTACCGTCTCTGACCACCGGCAACCCGGAAATAACGCCTGAGGAGTTCCCATCGGGAATGATTTCGGTCTCCTACGATGACTGGGATTATCCGTTGGAGGCGCGCGTGCGCGACGGTTTGGGGATCATCACGTCGGCGGCGGCGGCCATGTTGGATGAGTACGGCGACATCCCCGAAGCTCGGACGTCTTGCTACGGCCCGATGGAAAAGACCAGCAAGCTTCCGCCTAGCGCGCTGCACAAGTAAGTCAAAACTTAAACTGCATACCGTATTTGGCCGCGTCGACAAAACCCCCTTTGTTTTTTTAAAATGTATTATTTGAAGGTGAAAAATCCACAGCTGATTTTTACAAAGCATTCAAACATAATTGGTGGATTTGGTTTCCAAATTCATCACATATGTACGTGTGTTGGACTGTTTGAACTTGGGAAAGTACGGAAGAGACGGTGGCGCTCATTTTTTTTTCCCACTCGTGTCTTCGAAATCACACAGTTGGGGGGGGATTGAAAGTCGTGAAGGAGACCATAATCACGGCTTTTTAGATTGCACTTCGTAGCACACGTCCTTTGGTGTACGTGTGGCAGGATCTAAAGGGCCGAGCACTTTATTTGGCACGCCGACCTGTCTTCCGATCCTACTTTGGAAATGCAAGTCGTGTCAGGATTTAAAGCGCCCAAGTGGATCGTGCGCCTCGGTTGGAAATGTTGCTCAAGGTACGTTGGGATTCGTTTGGGTCTTCCTCCCACAGCGATGTTGTTTTCACCTTTGTCCTCCCCCGCGAGTTGAAGAATCTTCTCGCCCGGTTTAAGTGGAGCAAAGCAAGACGCAATAAGAGGACACCGGCAAGCGCCAGAGCTTAAAGGAAGGAGGACGAGTGGGAGTGGGAAAGAGAAAAGAGGCTGATAAAGAGGTGACTGAGAGTTGAGGAGGAAGTTTTGTGATTTCGGCAGTGAAGACAAGGGCGGGTGGAATGGATACGAGGGCTGCAGTGGTCTTGCCGGCTCTGTCTGCCTTCCAATATCACAGATGTGCACATTCGACACACACTGCCGTATTTTCAAGAGTCCGTGCAATTATTTATCCGTTCGGCATCGGCTATTGTCTCAAAGAGGGCAAACGGAAGCAAATCCTCCTCAATCAGGACATCCGAACGCCCGTAAATCCGATCCGGCTGACTTCGTTCCCGTCGTGCTCTGCTGCCTCAAGGTTGTTTCGCAGGTGATGAGGGGCCACAGATGGCTCCGTCCGCTTCAGAGAACTCAACCAATGAGCCCCCGTGGCCGGGACTTGAGAAGCATGATTGGTCAAGTCGAGGTCAGCCCCGCGGGCCATTAAAAGTTGTCAAAATGGCCGGCGGGAGAGATAAGGGGAGAAGGTTAACACACGTACGCCGAGGCGGACACGCAGACGCGCACATCAAATGGTTAAGTCTTGAAAATGGAGCGGTACGTATTTGCAGCCGTTCAGTCGTGTTGCAGCGCATCGCTTAGCGTTCTGGCAAACTGAGGACATTTTCGACCACCAATTTGGTGAGAAAAATCACAATGAATAATTCAGTATTTTTAGCAGATGCGTTTGTAATTGAAATGGCCATGACAAGATCCCATCGTAAAAAAGCAAACTGGCCGCCGGTTGCAAACTGAGCAGCTATGAGTTTTACCTCTGAATTAAATATCCCGTGTGTGTGTGTGCGTGCGTGGGTGGGTTTGCGTCGTGTCTGGACTTGTACACGTGCGCATTAGAAAGACGGCAGGAAAATATGACCCCCGAACCCCTGAAGAGAAAGCGCTGTCATGACAGATTTACGGCGGACGGGCTTCACCTCGCCGTGGCAAACAATGTGCTTTCAAACACTTACTTGTCAGTGTGTACACCCGATGTGTGCGGTGGGCAAGGGGGGGGGGGCGGCGTTGTGTGTTCTGACAGGTCATTTCAGTCTGCAGCCCTCATCCATGAGGGGCGGGCCTCACTGCTCGGTCACGCACAATCAGCTGTTCTGTTAAGTGTTGTGGCATTATTTCATGAACAATGGGCACCTCTGGAGCAGCAGGAAAAAAAGACTTTGAAGCATAATACCGAAATATAGGCGAAGGCTAAAATCAATGACGATGACTCTGTTTGAATGTTAATTTCGGCTGCAAATAAACGACAGACATTGTGGAAAAACCTGCCACTGGCGCGCCTGTAAACAACATTACTATAATGAAGATATTGCGAAATTAATAATAGCATCAATGTCACACTTCTGAATAAATGATGAGCATTCCTAATGAGGGCTTGGTGAGAGCATCCGTAATCATAAATGTCCTCAACAACACGAGTGATGTGTTGGATGATTCCTCAAAAGTAAATTGTTTTCATCTCAGGATGCGCGGCGGTGATTTTATTGTCACTTCGCCCTGCAGGTAACGCCGTCAGAGACGATGAGCGGGAGGGAGTGAGTGCCTCTCAAGTCAATAAATCATGCACAGCAGGCACGCGCCTGCGTGAGACGATGCGCCGGTTCATGACAAAGGAAAAGAAGACAGTTCCACTTTCAACTGAAAATAAGAAGGATCCAGAATTTTACAAGGAATCGCCTTTTTTTTTGTTTGTTTGTTTCCATACGCGAGTTAATGGCAAATGACTGACACCTCACCGGTCACGTTATGTGTCTGATTGGTTGTTTTTTTTTTTTTTCCTGCAGGGGTTTCTCAGAAAAGAAAAAAAAATAATAATAATAATAACCTTTGCGAAATCATCCTTTAAGTTATTTGTCTCATGGCGTAACCTGAAGTATCCTTGCTGGTTCTGCACGCGCATAAAGTGTGTAGCAGTCGAACTCTAAACGAAGTTTATTTATGGAACGACGATCCCCAAGACTGCCAGGCAGTCCACAAGATCATTTTATGGGATTATGAATGACGTGAAAACAGTTTCCGACTGGTGGATTTCAAGTAAACGATCCCGAAAAAATCATCGCGTACGAATGACGGTTAGAAAACTTCCTGACGGGTGAACGCTTCATCATGTGACGTTTGAAAAGGTCAAAGACTGAAGACAAAATAAAATCCGATACGGTTCTAGAGAAGAGTTCTAAAGGAAAGACAATGATTTAACCCTGGAGAACCCAAGAACCTTTTTCTTCTTTGGAAAATGATGAATTCTACATGAAATGACTGCTATATGTTCACTGAACACCAAAATGTATGTTTTTTTTTTGTTTGTTTTTTTTAAATATTCAATGCTTTAATCCTCATTTAGGATTAGGGCCAAATCTGACCCTTTGGGATTTAAGGGCAGCATTTGAGGAGTAGAATTTATAAGGGCCAAATTTGACCCCGTGGCTTCTCCAGGGTTAATTTTTTTTTCAAAGTTTTTATTATTTTTTAAGGCACAGCGGTTACCCCAGTGATCACGTTATCGGGTTACAAGTGTGCAGGAAAAGGTTAAAACTCATGGCATTTCGGAAAAGGTGCTCCGGTGTTCTCCAAATCATTTCCATGTCGGAGAACGGCGCTGAATCTCGGCCGTCATGACACCTGCACACCGGGGACAGCGCGAGGTGCGAGACGACGCTGCGCCGCCGTCGTCGTCGTCTTCATCTTCTTTAGTCGCAAAACGACTTTCCATCCCTTAGGATCCTCTTTGCAATGATTGCGGGGATTTTATCTATGTGCGTGTGCGTGTGTGAGCATTTTAACACCCTAAATGACACAAAATTCTACTCAAGAATAAGGTGGTTTTAAGAAAAAAAAATAGCAATAAATAGCAATAGCTCCACATTTGTAAGACACGTATGTGCTCCCCTTTACCGCAGTGCGCACATCATGCTGGTTAACTCTGGCGCAGTGCTGCCCCCCCCCCCATCCCCAACCCCTTTCACTCCAAAAGTGGAGAAAAGGAGGACACCGTAACGCTGAGGATATTTTTATCCTAATTCGGTTGAGGCGTCGCTCGTCGTACTTCCCCTTCTTCTCATTCCGTCCGCCTCGTGCCTTTTGCGCTCGCCATATTTGTGGGTGAGCCTTCTGGGCTGTGTGCTCACCTGCGCCCCCTCCTCCGATTTTCAGATCTATTGAAGACAGAGAGAAAGACCTTGTCGTGGTTTGCGGCAGCGTGGTTGAAATTGGTTGAACCAGAATGAATAGGCATCGCGTTGCAAATTGATGAGACGGGGCAAGTCATTTATTTCTGTGTGTGTGTGGAATCGAACCCGGTTCCTCTGCGCTGTGAGGTCGACGCGCTCCTCTTAAATCTCCTTTTCAAAGTGACCATTGAAAGTTATGGATGCATTCGTTGTCGCGGATACTTGCCGATTGGAATTGTTTCTCTCCTTGCCCCCCCTTCCGCCCTCTCCAAACGTTTTGGAGACTTTTGACTTCACGTTCCTGCGACCGCTGCTGGAACAGAGCCAGAAAAGGGGGTCGGTGTGGAAGAGGGTGGGTGGGCGTCCCTCTGCTGTGCTACGCGACCACTGGCAGATGAAGTCAAGAAAGCGCGAGTGAGGAAGGGCAGTCGTGATTAATGTGGATGCTCTGCTCATCCAAGAATATCTCGGCATCGCCCTCCGTCTTCGCTAATGTGACCTGCCATGTAGGTCACTCGTCGCAGCCTCTGCGAGTATGCGATGTACGATTAGAACATTACTCGTGGTCCGGCCCCTTTTGCGCGGAAAGCTGAATTTTCCCCAAGTTCATCTTGACACGGATGAGTTGTCGACGCAAACGAGTTCACATTTGGACCCCGGAAGGATACTTGTGTAAATTAACGATTGGTCCTTTTGATCCGCTTCCTGTCTCAGGTACATGATGAACGTGACGTGGGAAGGCAGAGACTTGTCTTTCACGGACGATGGATATCAAGAACATCCAAAGTTGGTGGTCATTGTTCTCAACAAAGAGAGAGAGTGGGAAAAGGTAGGAACGGCGTGTTTCCGCGTTCGCCTTGACGTCGCCGGTTTTTTTTTTTTGGCCCTTGTTTCGATTCTTCGGTTACAGACGTGTTAACGTTCGATATTTTCGCTTCCGCTCTTGTTGCCGTAAATGATTTCAAAGACTGTTTTGTAGTCGTGGCGCAGTCGTAATTTTTCGTCTTCTGCATTGCGTCGGGCGCCATGTTTCACTTTTCATTGTTTCTCTTCATCATTCCTGTTTGTTTCTTGTATAAGCAGATGCCCTCAACTATCGCCACCTTGAGAAACTGCAAGGAAAAAAGGCATCGCGGCATCCCCGTTTGATTGACAAGTGTATCTCAGAGAATCCCTTTGCAGGAGAAACGAAACGTAACAAACGCCCAGCCAGCACCACTTTTGCAACGCTACGTTTGTGTTTCCGAGTCGCCCTTTTAGCTGAGCGATGAGCTCATTTTGCCGTGGGGCCTACGGATTGCCTTAACGAGCTCATACGAGCCGGCGTCCCTCAACGAATGGCCGCCGTAAATCGCAAAGTATTCCGGCCACTGTAATGGACTTTAAATGGCCGCCATGCATCTGACTACCGATGAGCGACTGCTTCTTGCCTGCCTTAAATGTTGAATCGCTGCTTTGGTCGTACTTCAGGCTGGCTGAGCACTCGAGATCGTAGATCAGCTGCCAGATGCGACCGCGGCGGCATTAACGACGAGACGTGACGAGCGCCATCGGTGGTCCGACGCTTGTGACTCTGAACTTGATTGGATTGAAATGCCCGCTTATTTTTCTTCCTCTGTCGCTTCTGCATTGATCTCATTGATAGTTTTTCACTTTTTCCTCCAGCCGCCCCTCCTTGCCTCCGCCCTGCCTTCATTTTATGTCTTTCTTCTCCTTCCATAATTATTCTTTCCCAGCGCGTCTCCATCCTTCTTTTTTTTTTGTTCTTTCCAGGCCCAAAACCTCTCCTGTCCTCATTCCTTGCTGACTTCCTTCTTAGCCTAATACCTGCGTTGATCTACCTGCTGTTTTTATTCACTTCCTTTCCTTTCATCGCTCCATTCATCATCCTGCCTGACTCCCCCTTTGAGAGTTACTTAAGCGGGATTTACACCGCGGGTCCAAGTGCCCAGTTGCGAGGGAAGGTCTTCTTTTTTTTCCCCTTTTTCTTGTCTTCATTCTATTTCTATGCACGTCGCAGCGTAAATAAATGTGTTTAGCATTGTACACTAGTCGAGGTTATTTCCTTCGTTGTTGGCCGCACCACTGCGATCGTTTCTCACCGAATATTTTCACGACAACATTATTGGCTACATTTTATTATGAATCGATATGAAATTGTGAATTCAGTTTCAGAACATTTCATTAACCAAACTGTATTCACCGATTACAGCCGGCATTTTATGTTTCCTTCCTGCCGAGTCGATTGGAGTGTGTCAATTGCTTCAGGAACTGCCGTTTGCAAAATAATTATTTCAGACAGCATGGGATTTGTGCTTGGAAAATCACAGCGGAGACAAATGCGCAAAAGCCTCCGCGCGTATGTACACACACACAAACACGCACGCAAATGCAGATTTTCAGAGTCGGTGAAGACAGCGAAGGTTTATTCGTCTTCATCAAACACATTTTCACCCCCCCAAAAAAAGACAGATCATCACGGGTTCAAATTTCTCTCCCTGCTCCACTTTATCGCCTGCTTTCTTGCCGGCCTCGCTCGATGCGTACACTGCAGGGACATGCAAGCGCCTCCGTCATGTGGCTTTCTCGCTCTCCTTTTCGCTCTCGCACATGTATTGCACACATGTATGCGCGCGCACACACGAGTGTCGGAGAGGGAGCGCAAGCTCTATTTTCTCGACATAATTTTGTCTGACAGAAGTGACAGATATTATTTTATGACTGAATGACCCCCCCCCCCCTCCCCACACACACTATTAGGGACTCTTTCTCCCCATAAATGCAAATTGCCACTGCGATAACTCTCTCCTGGTGAGACCTGGCGCACAGAAGGTGAGCCACGAAAAGTGCCCTGATCCCTTTTTAGCTTTGGTGTTCTCGCTCTCATCTTCAGCTTGATTGGGAATGTGTTTGCAAAGGTCAAGCTAAGCACGGAGAGCGGAGGGGGCGGGGTCTGAACTGGACGGCTTTTCGGTTGTTGTTGCGAGGCGCATCGTCAACGCGTCACCAAGATCTTGGAAATCCGTCTGCGTGTGACGATCCGCTAAGATATCAGAATGCAGGAATCCACCGGCGTCCTGCCATCATTACCTCAGTGCGGCCTCTGTGTCACACCGGTCTGCTCTCCAAGCACCGCGTGTGCGTCATATCGGGTCTGGAGATTCAGCATTTTGCTCCACGCCGCATGAGAGCATCTTTCTACTCTTCTACGGGCATTCGTTTATCACCGCCCCTTTCTTTAATTAGAGAGAAGCACAGGAAAAAAGGGACCGGGGGGGGGGGGGACAGGAAACCAGATGAGTTGCTGAAAAACAGCTACGCGTTGCATTCAAACTCAACCTCACCCCTTTCCAAGATTTAAATCCCTCCGAGATTTAAGATTATGGATTTATTAGCTCATGAGCGCATTTTTTTTTCTTTTGCTTATCGGTCATTGTTGTGTTCACATGTTTACATTACTTTTATTGTTCGTCTTCGTCGAAAAGAGATGTGTGCGTTAACAAAGCTGGGTGCACATACTCCGAGTGCACATTTACTTTCAAAATGCAAAACACCATCCCGGAGAGGAAAAAGTGACACAAGAAAAAGTACGCCGTCTCTAATTCCTATCAGAGGCTAGAAAACCACTCAAAGCGAAACAATTAAAATGCTAATTTCACTTGCTCCACATGACTTGTCGGGCAGGCTAAAAAGCAATGTTAAAGTGTGTCCTGTATGTCCAATAACCGACATGTGAGTGTGTGGTCAGAGGGGAACAATCACGATCCCCCCCACCGACCCCCTTACTCAACTTAAAGGGAAGCAAAAACGTTTATCTAATATTTGTTGTCTCTTCAATTCATCCAGAGAAGGCAACAAAAAAAAACCCCGCTCCGATCTGAATAGTCACGTTTATAAGATAAGATATCCTTTATTTGTCCCACACTGGGGAAATTTACAGTCTACAGCAGCAAGATTGTGGGTAGAAAGAAGAAAGAAGAAAAAAAAATGCAACCGTTTAAGGGTTTCGACCACCACCTGACGACAAGCGCATTGAGAAACGAGCTTGTGTAAGAAATGTATTTTAAATAGGAGTGAGTGAATGCAAGGATTGCCTTTTTCTGCCTCCTGTCGTATTAATAATTGAGAGTGGAGCAAACA
This sequence comes from Hippocampus kuda, assembly GCA_901007745.1. NCBI lineage: Eukaryota > Metazoa > Chordata > Actinopteri > Syngnathiformes > Syngnathidae > Hippocampus > Hippocampus kuda. Next base: position 12,549 of record CAAKHF010004507.1, read on the forward strand.
TTTTTTTTTTTTTTTGCTTTGTGCTGTTTTTTTTTTTCTCGCTTGCTTGACACAGACATAAATAAACATGATGTGCACACGCACGCACACACACTTACTTTTAAGAACAGATTCAGGGGGTGGGTGGTAAGAGCGCATCCATAAGGGAATCTATGACATTGTCGCTCTGAAAACATCATAAATTATTGACCTATGAAGTGTGTGTCAAAACCAGATTCATTTAGGTACATTCAAATTTAGCAGTGTTTACATATACAGTTGCTCAACAGGATTACGTAAAACATATTGTTAAATTCGGAAAAAAATCCGGGTAGGGGTGGATCCCACAAACATAGACAAGGATAAGACGGTCAGGCAAAAATTGAGACCTTGAGAAAATTGAAGACCATGGAAACGGAGTTGTGAGCAAGGTTGAATAATCTGACAGCCAGTTGTCGGCGTGGCAGAGTCTTCAAGGGCAGCCGGTAACGAGACATGATTACAGACAAGTGCGGCTCATGAGAGAAAACGCTCCACTGCCACCTACTGGAGACAAACAGAAACAGGATCATGACATGTATCCCTTGATATGTCGTCAATTTTGGTGAGGACCGCCATAAAACCTAAGTTCCAGAAAATGAGAAAGGTGTTGCGCACTTTTCTTTCACGCGTAAGATTATTGTGAGAATTTTTTTTTTTTTAAATTTGTTCGTATGGTCAGTAATGCGTGATTCTTAATACCGCATCGTAATTGTGGCAAATACAGCAGTTGAGTTTTTATGCACAATCTAGTGTCATATGAGCATTTCTATTGCATATAGTTTCATCAACGTGCCCCTTTTGACCTGCCCCCTAAAATGTGTTGTCAGAATTCTTTTTATGACCTCACCTTTAGCTTCAGTTTAGCTTCAAGGGACCCGCGATGACGACATCTTTCAACGCAGGTCATCCACGACTGCTAATGCCACTCGTACACTTGCACTCCTTCATCCCCTCAGATGGGGAAGCTGGACAATGGCAGCCTGACACTGAAGTATCCAGTGTGGCCGCGTTTCAACTCCTTTGGCGACGCTGAGCTTGACGACAACCACTTGTCCATCGTCACGTTGGAGGAGAAGCCGTTTGTCATCGTGGAGGATGTCGAGAGACTGACCGGTACCTGCATGAGGAACTCGGTGCCCTGCAGGAAACATATCAAAGAGTAAGTGTGACTTTGTTTTTTCTTCAACTCTTGTCTGTGCCTGTGTTTAATAGTCACAGCCAATCAAAAATAAAAAAATAGATCCTACTTTGCTTTTGGCACCTTGGGTCTGCATACTTTCTTATGTTCTTTGCTTGGGATGAGAGGAGAATGATCAATGCAGCAACTTGTCTCAGACACACACACACACACACACACACACACACACACACACAATGCTGAACTCAGCAATTGACTTCCTCTTTTCCAATTTTGTATCTTCCGAAACAATATGGCCTGGGCTCCATTCTTGGAGGCTACGCAATATCAGTGTGACAGTGATTGTGTGTAGGACGCAGTGGCTTGAATGATACGTAATCAAAGCTTTTATTTGTTGGCACCGCACTATTAGTTCTTGCCAGTGACGCATGCACACACCACACACACACACACACACACACACACACACATGCGCAGGCAGGCTCTCTGAAGATTGTGTGCACGCTAAACACTTAAACCTATCAATGTGTACACAACATTAGCGACTAGAACTACACATATGAATGCACGCACACACACACACACACACACACAGAAATACAGCTGATTAAGTTGTAATGCAGTCCCAGGGAAGAGGCCGAGAGAGAGATTTTCATCCAGAATCACTGTGAAGTAGGGCGGAGGATAATGCATCTCCAAGGAACGAGACACACACACACACACACAATCTGACATAAACTCACTTTTGCCACATGTCCACTCACACAGTGCAGTGGATTTCTGCCTCCCATAGCGTAATTCCCACTGAGGCATCCGCAGTGCCCATTTGGAGGACGAAGGGATGGATGCGGGGAAGTAGACGGTCAGAGGGGTGTTGTTGGGATGGGATCAGCGGGGCAGAGGACCATTCATGCATGCAGAATCACAAATCTACTCGTCCAGGCTGGGCCTAAGAACAACTTACATCCACATCACTACGCTGCCCTCCCTGGAGACCCCCGAGGCCTTTCGTGGTTCTATATCAAGTTGGCCTGGCTACTTCACAAAGAGCCTCCATAACATCACATGCTCTCCACCGGCTGTCGAAATGTGCCAACTGCGATCACGAGTGCGGCTGTCACACTTCAGGACTGTATGTTAGCTTTGTACCTGCGCCTGCCGATGTTCGTGTCCTCATTTCCGTTACAACAGACTGCCCGGGCGCTTCGGTCACTAGCTAGCGCCGTATTCTTATGAACGATGCAATGGAGAGAAAAAAAAGGTGTGTTGGATTGACTCCATTTAATTTCGCCAAGTGGTTGCACAAAATGAAGTCATCTGGATCCAGGTTCATTTTTTTAAACAGACAATATAACAAGCAGCCAATCCATACGCTGTACATACCAAGACCCATTTTGTGTACGTTTAAAGATTCTCCTGGTTGTACTCCCAAATAGCCCTTGCATTCCTTTTATCACTTTCGAAACAAGTGCATCGTGACAAAAATAAGAACAGGCAAGAACCCCGTTTGCTCGAGATGATTTTTGACACATTGACAGCTAGTGATTGTAACAACCGAGTTTGCAGCGGAAGCAAGAGTCGGCGAGTGTTTTTTTTCCTCCCCTCGTTTCTCTCCAACACAACATAAATCCTCCAAAGTGACATTGTTCCGATTCCGAAGGTAACTGCTGAGTCACGACTGAATGTAAAAGTTTGGGGCTGTTTTGTTTTCCCTCTCATCCTTCTCTAAGTTTTGATTCCGGGCGCAAAACTGAAAGACAAGGTTGTGTCGTCCTAATTAGCACACATCTGAAAGTTAAATGAGAGTCCCAGGTGCCATAAAGTTGGTGTGCAGGGTTTGCGTGCGTATGTGCGCACGCAGATGGCGCAAGGTTTGAGGATGCCGTGCCATCATAAAGTCCGTATTTTAGTCAGTTGAATTTAGAAGAAAAAAAACGGCCATTTCTTAATATGACAAGTTAAGCTGAAAATGGAGCAGTTAATAAAGAGATATAAAATGTTGTTCTGATGTTCACAACGATTTGTTCATGTAATGTGTGTTTGTTTGTTTTTCTGCAGCAACACAACTGAGGCTGGAGGGACATACATTAAGAAGTGCTGTAAAGGCTTCTGCATTGACATTTTGAAGAAGATAGCCAAATACGTCAAGTTCACCTATGACCTGTACCTAGTAACCAATGGCAAACACGGAAAGAAGATTAACAACGTCTGGAATGGGATGGTGGGAGAGGTAAGGGGGCACTTTGGACTCTCACGCACAGCTTAACAATGGAGAAGAATGTTGTCAGATGAGGCAGACAACGGCGAGTCACACTTGTTGCGATATAATTATCTTGAAATAATTACTTTGGTCGCATGGTGAAGTCCCAGAGGTCAAATGAAGACAGCTCATTATGTTGGAGTTGAAACCTAATGGCAGGCATTGCTGACTTGAAGATCAGCAGACGTTCTTCGTACTTTTATAGTGACTCACACTTGCATATTGATTTGGTCCAGTCTAACGCAGAGCAAAATTTTCAATGCTTAATTTTAATTGAGCTAGTATGGCCAGTGAGTCATCATCATTGTTTTGCACATATTCTTCTTTTCGTCTTCCTCCACGATCCTTTACAATTTTATTTATACGTGACCCCGTTTCGATTCTTCACATTTCACTAGCCACCAACAAATATTGGATTTTCCATCATCGCTTTAACCTGGCTCGCCTGTTTGCCTTCGTCCTCATTTGTCCGCCACCCTGCCCCGCCCCTGCACACCCCAAGGTGGTCTATAAGAAAGCCGTCATGGCCGTCGGATCTCTGACGATCAATGAGGAGCGTTCTGAGGTCATCGATTTCTCCGTCCCATTCGTGGAAACTGGGATCAGCGTCATGGTGTCCCGTAGTAATGGAACCGTGTCCCCTTCAGCCTTTCTTGGTAAGCATCATTTCATGTTTTTATATCTCACAGAGCATTCGATTCGGAAGCCATGTCTTGTTTTCGGCTTGTGTGAATGTGGAAATGTCGAATAATTTCGGAGGTGAGTGTGCCCTGCGATACAAAGCTGACAACACAGCCCAGTTCTGTTACCCAGCAGTCGATACTGACCTCGACACTGACCTGTGTACACGGCTTCTCCTGGGAGAGACAAATACAGTATTTATCAATATATATTTTTAACAAAGGTTTTTCTTATCACCAAAAATAGAAATTCGGGTCACTGAAAAACACATGGTTTATAAAATTACAGCACGGGGGATAAAATTAAGATTTGTGGGGTGGGGGGGGGGGGCATTTTGAAGGCAGACCGGTGGCCCAGTGGTTAGCACGTTGACCTCACAGTGTAGAGGTACTGGGTTCAATTCCAGCTCCGGCTTTCCTGTGTAGAGTTTGCATGTTGTCCCCGTGCCTGCGTGGGTTTTCTCCGGGTACTCCAGTTTCCTCCCACATTCCAAAAACATGCATGACAGGCTGATTGAACACGAGGTGTGAGTGTGAGCGCGGATGGTTGTTCCTCTCTGTGTGCCCTGCGATTGGCTGGCAACCGGTTCAGGGTGTCCCCCACCTACTGCCCAAAGACAGCTAGGATAGGCTCCAGCAAGACCCGCGACCCTAGTGAGGATAAAGCGCTTTGGAAAATGGATGGATGCATGGATGGATGGATGCATGGATGCATGGATGGGTGTAACCCATTTTGATGCAGAAAATCTAAAAAAAAAGAACTTTACAAGTTTCAGGCACAAGGCCATTACCTCAAAGTCTGGTCTGAAGACACTCAGTCAGCTGATAGGCATAGAAGTACAAAAGCTCATGGCTCAGGCTTACGGGCTGCTCATGGCAGCATGAAATCTCTCACACACACACAAACACACAAACA
>CAAKHF010004511.1:4042-20786 GCA_901007745.1 Hippocampus kuda
TTTTGTGTGTGTGTGTGTGTGTGTGTGTGTGTGTGTGTGTGTGTGTGTGTGTGTGTGTGTGTGTGTGTGTGTGTGTGTGTGTGTGTGTTCGTGTGTGGCTTCCGACTGCTCGTAATTCCCACACAGTTGATGTTGCTTTAGCGCACCTCTCCACTTGTTTTGTTCCAACAAAAATTACGATTTTCCTGTCGAGTGATTTCTTATGTCTGATTGCTCCAGTGTGACTTTTGCGGAACTTCCTCGTCTTCCCTCTTGGAGTAAACCGATGATACGCTTCCTCTCGCTAATGTGCATCTGACCAAAGATTTTCCTACCTTTGGATAATCACAAGCACCTGTGTGGGGTGCATGCAAACGTAATAATAGTAATCAACTCCAATGGTTGGGGAAAGGGGGTGCGTCGGCGAGTCCTTCCTGGCGATGCGCTTCAGTGCAACGGACACGGCGGCGGGGATGGGCTAAATCTCCCAGGATTGGCCACGGAGACGAGAGCAAAGCGGTGCATCCGGATGGAATTTATTGGTTTATGATTGGCCTTATCCCCACCACATTACCCTCCTGATTACTCAAGCAGACATTACTGGACGCTTCCACTGGAACAGAAACGGGAAAAAGGGGGGGTGGGGGGAATGGAGGCTAGCAAACACTCTTGCTCACTCACTCAGATTTGTCCAATCTCTTCATTAAAAAACAAAACAAAAAAAAACCGTCAAAACAAGAATTCTATTGATATTTTACTTTCAAGTTATTTGTTTCTGATTATTCATTTCGGAGGAATATTTAATTGATATTTTGTTAAAATCTCTCCATTAACGGATAGTTTTAGACTATTTATTTGCGAAAATATGTATTCTTTAGGCGGCCCGGTAGTCCAGTGGTTAGCACGTCGACTTCACAGTGCAGAGGTACCGGGTTCGATTCCAGCTCCGGCCTCCCTGTGTGGAGTTTGCATGTTCTCCCCGGGCCTGCGTGGGTTTTCTCCGGGTGCTCCGGTTTCCTCCCACATTCCAAAAACATGCATGGCAGGCTGATTGAACACTCTAAATTGTCCCTAGGTGTGAGTGCGGGCGTGCATGGTTGTTTGTCTCTGTGTGCCCTGCGATTGGCTGGCAACCAATTCAGGGTGTCCCCTGCCTACTGCCCGGAGACAGCTGGGATAGGCTCCAGCACCCCCCGCGACCCTAATGAGGATGAAGCGGTTCGGAAGATTAATGAATGAATGAATGAATGAATGTATTCTTTAATCACATTGCTTTGAGGATCCTCTTTTTTTGTCATGTACGCAACACTTTACTTCTGCATTTTACCCATCACAGCGAACACACACGATTTGTAGCACCGACTTGGAGCAGGGAGCTTCTTAAGCGCCTGGGAAGCAGTGTGGGGTGTTTGGCATGATGATCTTGAACCTGGGCCCCTCAATAACAGGTGGCAATCTTAAACATTTGGCCACAGATGAGACTGTCAAATTATTCTCAGTTTTATCCTTTTTTTAGTTAAAACAAGCTTCCTTTACATGTTTTGATCAATCTGTGAAATTGGCCCAGACATTAGGGTCTTGTGTGAGAACAAGAACAGAAAATGGATATATTTGTTAAATCTGTCAAACTACTGAGTTTCACACCTGTTGTTATTTTTAATGTAAAAACAAGAAATCTATTCTTTATATGTTGTTAAATCTTCTAAACTATTAATAATTTGAGCCGGTATTGCTTTTAAAATGGGAAGCCTTTTGATAGTCTGATAAAACTCTGAGATCATTCAATATCACAAATAACTGTTTTGTATCAAAACCAAAATCCTTTTGAGAGTTTGATCAATCTGTAAAATCATCATCATTTCAACCATTATTTATTCGTGTTTCAGTAATTTGTCAAACGATGTAAAGTTTTGACCATTATTGATGGGATGAGAGAAAAGTGGCGCAACCGGAAGCAATGTATTGGTTTATCCCCACCACATTAACCTTGTGATTGCTTGAGAAGACATTATTGGATGCTTCCACTGAAGAGAAAAATGGTGAAAATGGAGGCTGGCGGACAATCACGTTCGCTGGCCCATGTTAGGCCGAGCGAGTAATAGGACTCAAATGGAGAGAGAGAGGAGGAAGAGGTGGTGCGTTGCGCTTTGCTGGGGTGGTGCTGAAAGGGTGGCAATGTGCCTGATCATCGATTAAAGTGCAATTGTGCAATTTCGCTCCTGTTCGTGCACAATGAGGAATGAGATTAAGCTCAATTTGGACCTGTTCAAGAGAGCTCCTCACCTTTGTGTATACACACACACACACACACACACACACACACACACACACACATACACACACACACACAGTGTCAGCGCACCCCGCCCCCAGGGAAATCAGGCGTCTGGAGACAGGTCAGCAGTGGCGCATGTATATATTCATGCGCTTAATCTGGCATCATTCCTCCCTGCTGCCAGGGAGCGCACAAATGTATTTCATTTACACAATCTCCATTTGGCCCGTGCTCACCCGGCACCAATACTTAGGGGGGGAAAGTAGGCCCGGAATGTTCGCGTAAACACGCATGGATGTGAGGTGTAAAAAACTGAAGAAGCAGTATTGCAGAACGGTGGCAGCTGTGCTCGTCAGTCCGAGTGTTGTTGCCAGCAGATGCTGCGTGTGTATTAAACGGATGAATTATTAAAAGATGCTTGACACATGAAAAGTGGCTCCTCGGGCTATGAAGGAAAATGTTTATTCTTCTGCCACCAGACTTCTCCAATGAGCCCAGCCAAACACTTTGCTGCACTCATGTTGAAAGTGATGGAGCAAGAACTACCCATGCCTGATTGACCGATAAGTGATTTGTTCCCTGCCAAAACAAGATTACTGTTGTTTTTTGAGGGGAAATTTGACAAAATAAGGCTTAACAATCAGATACACAGTGCTAACTAATTCAGTGAACGCTTCTTTATTGTTTCATTCCAGACCCACTGTGCTCGGTGAAAATCCACAATACAAAGGCTGGACCAGATAAAAACAAAAAAAAAACATTTTATTTTATAATTTTACTCCTTCTACACATAGGGCACACATAGACGAACATCCATTTGCGCTCACAATCACACTTAGGGACAATGTAGTGTTCCATTAACCTGCCATGCATGTTTTTGGAATGTGGGAGTTAACCGGAGTACCCGGAGAAAACCCACACAGGCACGGGGAGGAAATGCAAACACGACACAGGAAGGCCGGAGCTGGAATTCAACCCTGCACCTCTGCACTGTGAGGCCAACGTGCTAACCAGTTGAACACTGTGCCTCCCTCCATAGATAATATACATTTTTTTCATTTTTCATTTAACGCAATCAGTTACGTGTAGGTATATGGGTATATTAAACACAATTTATTTTGAAGTAGTTTGTATTCTGTAGCCTGGCTGGTCTCACTATATCCCCCCCCCCCCCCCCCGCCCTTCCCCCTGTCTTTTTTGACACATACGTGTACGTATCTCAGCAGGAAGTTGATGTGACAAATGAGGGCACCCCAGCGCTCACTCCACAAACTCAACATGGAAATGAGCGTAATATAGAAAACTGGTGAGTTTTGTTTTTCTTTTTTTTTCTTTTTTTTTTGAGGGCGCTAGTGCACCCTCACATAGATTGCGCCCCGGGCGGTCGCCCACATTGCCCGTAGCAAAAAATGGTCCTGCATACATCAAAACTCACAGGCATATACTGTATTCTCCCTGCTCTGTGGTAACAACAGATATTAAAACGGCAAAACAAATGAATGTGCCTCAGCAGGGGCCGTTCATTACTCTGCATCTCTTCCAGTATACCTCAGTGCTGCCTAGCATGATGTGGCACAGGCACATGCGCAGATAGACCTTTAGTGGTATTCTATCACCAGCCCTTTTGCCCTTGATGAGAAAAGTGCCCTTTCTCTCTCTCATCCAAAAGTGTCTCGATATCAGATGGGTAGTTATTTGACTTCTTATGCGAATTGTGCGTCTTGCTCATCCGCAGTGCATACAAGCCATTTCAACAGGTTTATTCACTGTGTTGATTGTTTTAACAAAAAAAAAAACAAATAGATGCATCAAATACTGTTTTCAATGTCAATTACTGTCTTAATTGTGTGAATAATTTTGGTTAAAGGGTGTTCTTTTTTTGAGGGGGCTGGGGCTTGATGACTTGCCATAAACACGAATAGTGGCAGCGATGCAATCAAGGTACATGGGAAAGAGACTGAGTAAAAAACGTCACATTAAATGGAAAATAATAACAAAATAATCCTTTTTTTTTCACAATAAATTAACCGTGGGTTGCACAGGCACAATACTCGCCACAATGGAAACATCATCATTGTCATTGGACCTCTGTGTTACCTGAAATTTTTGTAGCCCAGTGAGATGAAAGTAGGGGGATGGATCGGAATGATTATGAATCTGGGTAGGACTGAGGTGGCCTAGTGAGTGACACCAGATGCTGGACCAATTTAGTAGTTGCATTTTGTGTGCATTTGACTGATCATCTTAAAATGCATCTGCGGCGGTGGCATTCCTTGCCCACATGCAAGTAGCTTCATTGCTCAGAGTGCTGCGAAAAATTATCAGGGGTTCCGTGGGAAATTATTTTATTTTATTTTTGTTCAGTGCATATACACTTTTGTCTATCTATGACACCGAGACATCGTGAAAGGCAGGACAAATAAATCATCCTTGCCATGGCAGAAAGCACAATACTTGGGTATCCACCTATTGCAATTCATACCAAAAAATAAGTCATGGCTTCCTGTAAGTATATCAGGTTGACGTTCAAACAGGCTCAGAATTCGCATTGAGTACCTCAATTTGTGAGTAAATTAAGGCGAAACCAACATTATTTTAGGGTTTTTTGTTTTGTTTTTTTGCGGTGGGGCCGGGGGTGGACTGTGAAATCTTTCTTGTGTAAAACGGGTATATTGGCTCAGTAAAAGTTGTTAAACAAGCCCGTATTCAACCAACTGAGCTTCTTCAGGCCTTCATGTAGTCCACTCTTTCTGGGCAAAAACCCGATTGATGTTGAACTACTTTGCCAAAAGCACAGAGCAGCCAAGATAAAAGTTGTGTCACCATTTAAGAAGTTTAGATAAGAGTGCAAACTGCTTCCATAACATCAGCAGACACCCGCTTAGAGATTATTAAGGCCACTATTCATATCTTTTTGAGGACAAAAAGGCTTTTGTCAGACATCATTAAAGTTTACATGGAGCAAGGAAGAATGGCGACAGTCGTAATGGTATAGGTGGGGGTGTCGCCATGTCGATGAAAGCCTTTTTCCATGTAAACTTTAATGGCTTATGCTATCCTTATTTGGTGGTTTCAACACAGCATCTGTTTGTCTTTCTTTTTGAGCCACATCAACTTTGCTCCAATTAAGGAAATTCCTCGCGTCGTTTTCGACCTTTGAATTTGTCCTGCTATCGCGGCACTGCTTGTTCCTCGTGGCGGTGGCGGCATCCAAGAGCAGGATGCGCGGGTGATTAGGAGACTGTGCGGACACCACCCGCGTGCTCTTAAACGCACCAATGTTAGTTTAGCATCCATCTTGCCCGTGCTTTAGAGTGTGATCAAGGACTTCTCAGTGACCTTTAGGAAGCAGGCCTGTCGCTTCATGATTAGAGGGTCAGTGACTGAAATCGCTGCTCAACCCACAGCTTGTCCCCTGTCGCTAACTTGATGACATCAGAGGCTAGCGGGGGGTCGCTGGGGCCTTTTCCCGACCTCACCTTTTGCGGCGCAGATAATGAGGCGTCATCCCCTCCTCTATTTCCACCTTCCTGCTCAATTGCAACTGGATTTTCCCCCTCAATCCCCCTGCAGACCAGAGACATCCTACTGTTTCAGCTCCTGCAGTTCTTTAATGACTGGCACACAAGAAGAACACGGACACAACTCTGCCGTCTGCGAGTTGTCTCGGTCTCGTAGCTCAGATGTGCTCCGAAGGAGGCCGCCTCCGCTGTGTGTGATCTAAACCACCGGCCCCCGTGTTCATTCATTTGTCAGCCAAATCATTCCCACAGGAGTGCTTTGTGTCAGCCTATTGTATGCTTGTGTGATAGGTGCATGGGTCTACTCATCGCAACACCAGCAAGCATTGGAGTGGAGTCATTTGTCAGCAGGCTATAAAAGAAGGCCGACTTCTTTCCCGACCATTCCATACCGTTCACTCCAATTGATTTAGCACTAATCCACACCGCATTTAACGTAAACTGGCTCATCCAAATGCAGAACAGAGGTCCGAAACAGTCCCAGCACCACTCCATTGAATCAAATATTTCACCATTTTTCCAACGTGAAATGTAGCCTAGCCGATCTAAGAAGCACTCTGATGTCGAATAAGGATGCAGTGTTTAATAAAATGAAATATTTCCAACTCAATGTTATTCTTTGTTTTTAAGTGGATTCTCGAGATGGCAGTTCTCCTGCCTGAAGTCCCTCTCAGAAACACTGGAATAGCATCAAAGCATGTCCAGATGTGTCTTTTCTTTTTTATGAGCACGTGACCATGCGTGATTTCTGCCTCGGAGGACCTTGTTTCAATGTCAATGGTGTCACAGAATCTTAATGCGTGGTGCTCTGTTTTGTGACCAAATGTGTTACATTTTCTCCTTGTGTGGTGTCTGTCACAAAATAGCTGAAGATGTGAAAAATCTTTGTGTGTTTCAGGCCTAAGCTAAAGCACAGCTAGCCATGTGCTCCTAGTTACATTTCGATGGCCAAAATCCAAATCCTCCTGACTGACAGAGGTTTCAAATCCAGCTCCAGACAATAAATCCTTCCATAAATTGTCTTAACCCACAGGTGCTTCAACTCAACCAGCAGGTAAACAAGTTTGCCTGTCTCATCCGCGCCATCGATGGAGCGTTGAGATTTTGAACTCGTAAGCGCTGTTGAAAGGTGCCGCCGTTCTGAGTCGTGCCCGCCTTTGAACAATCAAATCATCTTGTTCTCCTAAGGGGGAGCGCCTTGACAAGACAACAGTTGCCTTGTTGTTGTTGTTGTTGTTGTCACCTAACTTTAAAAAAATCAAAAGCTGCAGCACCTTGTCGTTTGCCCCCAAATCAGCATGCAGCTGCTTTGGTGCGAGATTGGTGGTGTGACCCGCCATGTTGTCACCTTCTAAAGACTCGCATGTTCTATGTGTTTCAACAAGGAAAATAGACAAAAGGCTCATAGAGCAACCTCGGAAATATCATTTACAGAGGTTGATGGTCAAACATGAATGAGCACTGGTGAATAAATTGCTCGCATTGACCAGGCTCACCACCATAGCGTGACAGATGGGGCAAATTTGTTTCTCAAAAAACTTTTGGGGCAAGAGGCATCCCAAGCATGGCGGCATGGGAATCTGAGGGAGGCGTCCCCCAGAACAGATCAACACGTGAGCCTAATTCATCAAAGTGGTGGGCCAGAAGGGCAACCGCGCCACGGAGTTCCGTTAACCGGGTCTCCTGATAATAGCGCGAGACCTCTGTTAAGCTGCTAGCTATCTTAGATGGCATTTTGACCACACATGAAGAGGCCTAACAAATCCGGATTGTACAAAACTGTAACTTTCCAAGCATTTGTATGATCGCAAGCATGCACCTGTGCAGTGAGTGAGGAAACTCGACAAGTGACATCTTGGTATTGCAGATCTGGCCGGATCCTTCTCACTATCACCTGTTGCGATGTTTGTAAAAAGCACTGCTGGCGCTTGATAGATCAGTAATATCCAATGTAGTGTCCAGCTTGTGCATGTAACTCCTGATGTCTTTTTCATCAAAATTCATCCATTCATCCATTTTCAACACCGTTTATCCTGAACAGGGTCGCGGGGAGCTGCTAGAACCAATCCCAGCTGACTTCGGGCGGAAGGCAGACTACACTTTGAACTGGTCGCCAGTCAGTCACAGGGCACATATGGAGACAAACGGCCATTCACAACCACATGCACACCGTCACCCAGTGGGAAGCGATCCCACACTGTGCTCACACAAGTCCGGCGAGTGTACCACTACACCATCAGCGACCTTTTCATCAAAATGAGATGCGAATTCGCTTGGACAGAATGTTTACGAATCAGCGTTATCACGGCTGTCCATAGCTTGTTTGTGGCTTGCTGACGCTACTATACTGCCAATGTGGCTGCATAAACAAATGCATGCAGCAATTGTTATGTGACGTCCAGAGTTTTATACCCCGGTGGCTTCCTGTGGGTTACAACAGCCCAGAAGTCAGAACCTACAATTGGCCCTTGAACATACAGCATGTTCAGTGAATACATTTTTTATGATGCTGAGAGTTTGAGCCTGGTATTAATTATTTCACATTATTTCCCATGGAGAATTATTTATTAGACAATACTTGAAGTCAACTCGTGCCGGTCAGCTTGCCAGATTGTGCTGTATTTACAGTTCATTTATGTGAAGGAAATATTGTCTTTTTTCTGCAGTGTAAGCTGACATTGCAATCATGGGGACGTTGCGTTCATCACATTGCTCTAATGCAAATGTGACCACCTTCCAATGCTGAAGACGCTTGTCACGTGAAAATAATTTACAAGTCGTTTTTGCCTCCGCTGTCATTTTTCCCAGCTCCTCGCCCTCAGCCAAACCCTACGAGCAGGATTTGTCTAAGATGAAGTTTGATGATTTATAGGCCGGCTCGCCGGCCACATATACAATTACATGCAGTACTCGTACCTTATATGAATGCCATTTCCCCACAGTCCCTCCTTAAAAGAGACACCAGCCATTTGTCTCCTCGGCCATGCCAATAACAAGCCATCTGCCGCGCGTGGACATGAAAGATTAAAATAATATACAGTATGAAAGCTCCCCATTCACTTGCTAATGTCCGACATTCGCCGACGCACAGGCCAAAGCTGTCATCTCTCCCAGGAAGAGGTCATTAGCGTTCTTCCTCTGTGCCGGCTGCCACCGGCCAAACCTCATTTAGCAGGGGGGGCTGCAACAATGGGCCGCCAAATGCCCGGCTAATCCGCGCCATCCTTTGTATTCATTGAGGGCCGGGGGCCTCCCGAGGTGAGGGCCCCAATGGTGGTGCATGTGTGCATCGCAGGGCGGGGGTCAACTTCAAGCCCATGTCAGTGATTAGCGCTCTCACTGTCTATTATAAAAAAGTGAATGTGTGTGTCCGTGAGCTTGTGTGCACACGCATGCACGCTTGGGTGATTCTGAGTAAATAAATAGCAGATTAGGGGGGCTTGAGGGGGGGGGCAGTTGTTGGTCTGGGTAAATTCAGTTGGCCACCATGCAATAAAAATGTGACATCCTGTATGTGCAGCTATACGATTTGATTCCAAATTATTTTATTCGAGTGACATCATTACAAGATCAGGAAATCCTTGATCACATCCGTAGTTTTACACGGTACAGAGGGTACTAATCATAAAAATTATAAATACAGACAGGAAAAATAACGCTTTTTCAAATTTCAATATGGAATATCACATTGTATTCATATTTTCATATTGTCAGCATCGTATGCTATGCTCTTAGTTGTCATTTTCCCATAATAAAGAATTAATAATTAAAAGAATAAAGTTGTAATATGACATGCAAACACATTTTTATACTTGTAGGTTATATGTAAAAAAAGTCATAAAAATAAGTGCGAATGAAAATATGGGATTTTCTGAGCATAAAATCAGGTGATGCCTTTTACAAGAAGTAAAATGTTCGATTATGAGACTAAAATCACAATGTTATGAGAAAAGACATGATTTTACAAGAATAAAATCTTTAAAAAGACCATATGTAGTATGAGAACATTGTCAGAATATTAAAAAAGTCACAATTTTATGCAAATGTCATATTGTTACAAGGGAACGTATCATTTTAATGTCGCATGAAAATATCAAATGATTTTACAAGAATGATATTTTCTGGCAAAAAAAAGATGTTATTTTATGTGAATGAATTCATGAATAAAATGTGATGTGAATATAGTCAGAATGTTGCAAGAAAAAAGTCCAGAATTATATGATAAGAAAAATAGAAAAATACTGATAATAAGAGAATGAGTTGGTCATATTGAAAGACAACAGTGGCATTTTTAGGAGCCTTGCAAGAGAGAGAGAGCGAGAGAGCAAGAGAGAGCTGTTTATGCTGTTGTCCAAAAACACCTCTGTAGTTAGTTTTGTCAAATGAACACCATCATCAACATGAGGACTTGAAAAATAATCTCCAGTTTTTGTGTGGCCTAAATACTTCTCTTCTTCCTCCAGTCATCTCCCACTCCTCAATTCTCATTTCCCCTTGACACAAGCTTCTCTTTCTTATACGAGCGTCAATTATAAATAACCTTGTCAGTGTGGCCATTTAAATGGAGAGACATGGAATCCAGTGGAGAGCGCTGTCTGTAGACATGGCAAAGCTAACTTGGAGCCTAATGCGCAATGGATTGTCATCCACTCCTGCGGGGACAGTACGCTCGATGTTTTGAAAATATTTGCTACTCATGTTCGGCAAACCAAAGTTGTAATATTACAAGAGAAAAAAAAAATGTATTAAGAATAAAATGTCGATATGAGGGGGGGAAAAAAATTCTTACAAAAATGAACCAGAATAAATTTAAAGCATTAAAGAGAAAGTATGCAAATTATGAGACAGCAATAGTACAAGGGGAAAAAAAATCTGAATTCATCCCGTTGATTGTACGATTAGGAAAATTGTCGTGGATAAAATATAGAGGGGAAAGTTTGAGGCAGAATAGAAGCTTCAATATTACAAGACAACAACAACTGCAAAATGTTATTCTAAAAATGTTGTGATACATGAAAAAATATATATTTTTATCTTGCAAATACAAGTTTTGATTTTAGTAAAAGTCCGATTTTGAGCGTAATGTCGCACTATGACAGAGACAGTTTCACAAAAACTCACAATACTGTATCTGGAAAAAGACAAATATTTACAAGAAGGAAATCAAATTTGACAAGGATAATAAAATATTACAAAGAAAAAAAAACAATTCAAGTGGAGGAAGAAAAGTTCCAAATGAAGGAAAAAATTGTGCTTTTACAAAATACATATGCAATAGTACATTGGAGGGAAAAAAAACTGAATTATTTTGGGGAACCTTTACTCCTTGAGCATTTATTACGAAAATCTGCCAAGGTGAAATCTCCTTGTCTTGAGTTCTGCTTCAGTGTGGCCACGAGTGATTGTTTCTGTCAGTTGTGCTGATTGGATTAAATTGCCCGTCAATTACCCTCATCATTGACTTTCTCAAACTGGTTAACTGCAAATTCCTAAACCGAGACATTAATTCCATCCAACACACACACACACAGTGCAACGACGGTAGCGTTCACGGTAACATAAAGGAGCCAGGGAACGTCTCGAATGGAAAAAATAGGTTGGATCTAAGATAATCCATCTTGGAAGTTTCTCCCTATTTTTCCAATTTTGGTGGAGATCAAAGGCGGTTTCAGGTCTAATTAAGTAAATGAATGCAGATCCCAGACCTTCTGGCTGCGGCTGAGGCCTTGGAGGGATCCAATACTGGAAATCCACCTCAGATTTAAATAATTAATATGACACCTTCGGCTCCACAGAGGACAGGGGGAGGGAGGGGGAGGGCTGCTCTGTCTTGGAGTTTAGAACAATGTCACTGCCAAGTGTAATGCTGTTTGTCTCCATAAAAACGAGCTGCCACTCCATTGTGCTGCCTCCTCGGACCTCTCCCGTCTTTTGTCATGCTAACTTAGGGAGGCTTTGCGAAAGAAGGCCCGCGGCCTGCGCCGCATTTCCAGGCTGGAGCAAGCTGGGCCTGAGCTCTTGGGGATTCGGAGACGGGGTCATTTTATGCTTTTTAATCCTCTTAATCCCCATTAGAAGGGGCTTGGGGGAGACAAATCTGCTCCCAGAGGTCCTTAGGATTCAAACGCCGTGCTTGAGCAACTGTATTATTTGATAACAACAATGGCGGCGGAGGACGAGAGAAATGTGAGGCGACACACTGAACGAGTGAGAACAGGAATGGGAACAAGAAAGATAAAAATCTACAATGCAAGTCGGGGACGGAAATCGCTACCTTGCCCCTCGAGATGGATAAACCAAATCACATGACACACGTGAAAGTCTGACTCTCATGCTAATAACCCCTTTGTTGGCCCCCGTGCGTTAAGACCCCCGCGCTGCCTCCAGGGTCCCCCCACCCCTCCAGTGTGGACGGCAGGCTCCGTGGGTTGGAGAAACCCGGCATAATCCAGAAGGGACCTTTTCAAATTAATACACTCCTGTTAACCTCATCTCAGACAAGCTCTCTTCGTTATCGCTCAATTAAAACTGCATACATGAAGAGGGCTGGGCCTCATGAGAAGCCTTCCTGTCTGAGCGGCGCGACCAAAGAGTCCAAGAGTCGTGCTGGGACCTAAAAACACAGACGGGTCAGGACAAACGAGGCCAGACTTAGACCGAGGGATTTAAAACTGAAAGCAAAGTGACAATGAGTGAATTTGTGGCCATTTTTTGGACAACCTACAGTAAGCATCCATACTCTAATTGCCCCACGGGGATAAATAAAGTTTTCTGAATCTGAATCTGTCCATCCATTTTCGATACTGCTCATCCTCATTCGGGTGAATCCCAAATGCTTTTAGGTGAAAGGCAAATTACAACCTGGATCTGAAGAGGCAAAAGTACTCACATTCTGTAATCAAGCAGAAAAGTATAGATACTTGTGTAAAAAAAAAAAGATTCTTGTCAAAGTACTATGTAACACAACTGGACAAATACACTAGAGGTGGGAGTATTAAATCTCAAATTATAATCTTCAATCTCAAACGTCTCTGTTGGGGGAGCACATTGTCTCTAAAAATCAATTGGGCGTTTACATCTGGAGTAATTAAATGAATAAACAAGTTAACTTCTAAAATGAATATCAACACGAACATGCATGTCTTTTTTCATATAAACTGTTCATCGATGTGGTGATAAATACTGCAAGATGAATTTGGGTGTTATGGTGTATGATCGTCTGATTTAAAAACACATACGTTGTTTCTGGTGAGAATAAGTTAGCCAAATCGCATTACAGTTTGTGAATAAGTGAGTGAAATGTACTGTATTCACTTTGTGCACCTTGTCAGTTGTCACATTTTGAAGTGAACGTGCATTCGTTGACAGGGGCACTGGTAGATCAAATATGATAAAGTTCCTCGATGTCCCTCAATATTTTTCAGTGTTTCATGGTTCTCAATTGTTCAGTCAAGATCTTAAATGTGTTCAACTTTACATTTCTCCATTTATTCATTTTCTACATTGCGTCGTTATCCGTGGAGGTTGAACAATGTGCTGAGCTATTTTGCAAAGTAAAAATACACGGTTGACATGACTTGAGAGTCTCATGAAAGAAGTAAAACTTGAATGCCCACTTAAGGAAGTCAAACTACCAGGAAACTAAGAATGTCATTGTTTGATTTTTTTCAGCCAGTCCTGACACTTTGGGAGTTAGTGGTCAGCAAGTTGGGGAGACTGTTGCACAGAAAGCTGAAGCCGTTATGACTGATCCGCAGTTGACCAACTTTAGCGCTCTTTATGTTTGAATCAACATTTTGTTATTCCGTAAGTGTTTCCACATGTACTCCACCGCTTCAGCCCTCTTTCCGGAGTTGAATTTTGTGTTGAAGCAAACGTTGCGGGAGAAGGCTAGCTGTCTGTTGTACGCATATAGCCCGCAGCTAAAGACAGAGCAAAACAGCAAGCACAAGTCTGGCCTGTCTGCGGGATGCCAAGACTGCTTAGCGCACCAGAGGTACACAGCTGACAGGTCGCAAAGGAATGCTTGAGAATTCCACGTATTCCGTAGCTGTGGAATTACCGTGCCAAAGCTCTCTAACCAATCACCCGTTGCTACGTTTTTAATGGTTAAAATCTCCTATTATAGTTTAAAGTAAACATCCCAGAGTTGGTAATTGTTTGTACATCTGCTTCTCTATGCACCTGCTAAAGACCTGTGAACAACAAATGACAGATAGTATCTTCTACATGCGTTTTGCATCCCATAATTACACTCCTGACAATCACATTCAGGCATCCCTTTGCAACTTGCCAACGTATCATTATAGCAATATATAACCCTAACAGTCACGACTGACAGTATTGCTCACTCTGAAATTATCATATGACACATCAAGGCAAGTGTACATGACTGCAGGGCTCATCCAAATTTTCATCTGGCCGTAATGTCCCAGTCAGGAGGACCTTCCAAGATACACTATTATAGATAGAATGATGGGAGGCATATAATAACAATGTCAAGTTGTAGACCAGGGGTCCCCAAGCCCCGTCTGTGGACCGGTTCCAGTCCGGGGTCATTTGGTACCGGGCCGCACAGAAATATTAAATAAATTACCATATTTTCCGGACTATAAGTGTCGCAGTTTTTTCATAGTTTGGCCGGGGTTGCGACTTAAACTCTGGAGCGACTTATGTGTGAAATTATTAACACATGATTATGTCATTTCACATGTTATTTTCACATTAAACCACAAGAGGGCGCTATGGGCCTGTGTTGATAAATCGACGATGAGTCTGATGTAAGCGACGTAGAAGAGGAAGCGGCGCATCGTCTACCTCCCGAGTTGGGGGAGTTGTTTAAAAGTGACGCAGAGGATGAAGATTTCATTGGATTTAGTGATTTGGAGTGAAACTGATAGTTTGGTAAACTTGTTAGCATGTTCTTGCAAGAGTTATCTGAATAACTCTTAATATGTTACGTCGTTACTGACATTACCAGGCATGTCAGTCCTTTGACATTAGTACACCGTACACTTATTCAGCCTGTTGTTCTCTATTTTATTTTTATTTTAAATTGCCTTTCAAGATGACATGATTGTTTTTGGTGTTGGACTTTATCAAATAAATTTCCCGCAAAAATGTGACTTATACTCCAATGCGACTTATATATGTTTTTTCCTTCTTAATTATGCATTTTTTGGCTGGTGCGATTTATAATGGGGAGTGAGCGTATAATCCGAAAAATACGGTACATTACTTCCGTTTTATTCATTTCGTTATCTGAAAGATGTTTTATTTTGACAATTTACCGGGTGTTCCGTTACGTCTGTCAACAGTATGTCACTCTTGACGCATGTCAAGGCGCGCTTCTCGGTCACGTGATATGTTACCGCGAAAATGAAACCCAGGCGTTCGCAAAATGAATTAAAAAACAATCTTCTTTGGAAAGTTTCTTTGGGAAGGGGAAAAGGCCCAGCCAGGAGACAGAAGGGGAGCCTACAACTTCCAAGAAAAAGAAGGATACATTTAATAGACAGTATCAGGACTCCTACTTCAAATACGGATTTATCTCAATGGGAGATTCCCACACACCAAGCTACTGTGCATAATGAACGGCTATGATGAGTCGTATTTTTCATTCACTTTTTATTTGTGCTTTGTCTTATTTGGAGGGCACGTTTAAACGTTACCGTAGTTCCACAGTGTTGCGGCCAGATCGGGCGTTCCTCGTGTAATGATTCGTGTTTATTATGTTTAGAAAACACCATAGGTTTCATGCAGGTCATATCATGTTATTTTGTTTTATTTATCCAGCCGTTGTATTCATCAGGCCAGTCCCTGAAAATTTTGTCTGACAATAAACCGGTCCGAGGGGCAAAAAAGGTTGGAGACCGCTGTTGTAGACTCAAGAAACTTCTGCTATTTTTTTGGCGGAGTGCACGCATGCAAGGCCTAAATAGCAAGAAAAATAATTTGTCTCTCTCATATTGTTTACGTAATAGGCTAACCAAAATACAATGAATGACTTTGCTGGGGAAATTCAAGTTCAATCAATTATAATTGTTCTACCATTATTTTCGATGGCATGAAAGAATCTCTCAATATGTTCTGAACTCCTGTTTTCATTCATCCGTGTGTTCATTTCAAACGCTAGCAGTGCAGCTGGGAGTCTATTTGCACGGGCGCTTGACAGCCTTTGAGCCAGTTTCTCGCCTGCACTAAAAGCGCTCAGGGCAGAAAGCTAGAACCACCCCCCCCCTCCACCCAACACCTCAAACAACCCCCGCCTCACACTCCTGATCATGGCCCCTGCGCCTCTGACAGCCGCTGAAGGTAAGCGTTGAAGACATCCTGACACACGTGCGTAAAAAGCACTTTTGATGCAGAGAAAATGGACCACTTTGCTGTGTACAAACAACAACAAAATGTCAACACGAGGCAGCGAGTCCAACAGGAGGCAACAACACACACGCACAGTTGACATGATATTACTGCAAGCGCCAAAGGACCCTTTTGCTTGTCTGCCTCCATCTTGACACTGTTTGTATCAAGATGCCTGTCATCCGATCATTCAGTACATAACAAAGAAACACGCAAATAAACGTGTTTTCCCACAGATGTTGCATCATTTTCACTTGAAACCAAGAGCAGGGGTCTCCAAGGTGTAAAATTGGGTGTCATTGGTGTGTGTGTGTGTGTGGGGGGAGGGGGGGGGGGTTCATAAAGATGTGGCATACTGTATTTTAACAAAAAAAACATGGCCCATATCAGCAGATTATGGTTTTTCTCACCATATGTTTGTTTGTTTGTTTTGTTTTGTTTTTTTTTGTAATATGGCTGGCATGCATCTGCAAAATTATCAATACCTGCTTCAGCCCTATTTTGGTAAGGAGGTGTAGATGTTTGGGAAACTGCATTGTGTTTGGCATACTGCATTTTACCTCAATGGGCATTCTACCAGACCATGGCTGTTTGATTTTTTTTTACC
>CAAKHF010004520.1:1635-13234 GCA_901007745.1 Hippocampus kuda
AAAAAAAAAAACTGGGGATGTCAATCAAAAGACTCACAGTGGGGAGAGAACCAAGCCTGGCTGACTTGGACGAGAAGCACTCACACCTATGGACAATTTAGAGAAAGGGTGCCGGATAGCCAGCAGTTTTGTAACCAAAACAAAAAAAGAAAAAAATGTTATAATTTACTGTTTACACTAAACATGAAACAAACAGAATGACACTTTGTGAATTTAAAACAAAAACAGTTTGCCTTCTTAGTTAGCAGTTTGCCTAGCTTAATACTAGCACACAGTGCAAAAGACAATATAACACAGAAAGTCACGTGGAATAACCTTTTGAGAAAAAGATATTCAAACCTGGACAGATATTTGAACCTAGACAATTTAGCAGTACTCACGGGCATAAGTTCTTTATCCTCTGCCAAAAACAACTGCGATTACTCAAGCTTACTGTGTGACTGTTAGTAGCTGTGAAACCCATTTTGGTTTGCGTCATTATGACTATTATACTGCCCCCTGGTGGGCAAGTAGCATACACCTCTGTGCGTTGCAATGAATTAATCATGATGAGCGAACTGCACAATGCCTCACATTGTACAAATTCCGAATACAGTGTTATGACGTGCTATTTTCCGGATTTCGTAAGTTTCTGCGTTTATTATTTTTTATTTTTAAATTTTTTGTTGTGGGTTGGGAGGCTGGACTGTCTTAATGGTCTTTCCATTCATTTCAACGGTGAACGACGATATTTTAAGTTTCGAGGCGATGCTGCGGATGCTGATGTGCGACATCCTGGTGCTAAGGAACTATGTTGAAGTAGACTGAGGAGCTTCATTGAAATAAAAGCGATGCTTTGCAACCATCTCAAGGCATCTTGGCATCAAGGAACCAGCTTGAGTGGTTGGAAGGGTTCCATTTCGACATAAGTAGTGCTTTGCCACCGTCGTGTGGCATCTGTAGGCAACTTTATCCACTTGCTGGCGGATTTCAAAGCGTTTGGTTTTCAAATTACCGGTACTGTACCTCTAAATTAGATATTTATAAATGATTTTTTTTGGAAAAGAAAAACTTTTATTTTAACTGGTAAAATACTGACATAATTTTGAGCATTTTTATTTGCAGAAAATTCATTGTTGATTATTTTTTTCTCCCCCCAGAGCTGTATATCATTATATATAATTTTCAGTCTTTATGATAGTCGAGTGTGCTTCTGAGATGTTACAACCTTACTTTTGACACTTTATATCAAATATTTCATTAATCCCGCCGAGCAAAGGAGCCGGAGAAGTGTTTTTGAACATGACAGGTTCAAAAGGGGGGAGAGGAGGCGATGGGGCTTTTAATAAAGAGGACAAGCTTTGGATGGGGGAGGGTGGGATGCCAACAAAGACGGGGAATTACTCGTCGCTTTGAAGTTCATTTGTGAGATGCAATTAAATGGAAAAAGTCGCATTCGATATCCTGACCGCTTGTTTTGCCGTTCGCTCGCCGCCATGGTTTTGCACAGGAAAGATGAAATGAAAGAGAATGTATGTGAAACGTGTCAAGGGCCATTACCTTAACGGCGGGTCACGGTGACAACAGCCAAGAGAAAATGACTTTACTTCAATGAAATTATGTGTACCTGGACAGGAATCTTTTTTTTTAGCCATCCTTCAAACGGCATATTTCCTAGCATGCAGGGTTGCTTACATTATGATTTCGCAGTAGCAGAAACAATAAGAAAAGAAAAAAAAAAAAAAAAAAGAAGGAAAGCTCCAGTTGCTGTGGTGCTCCGGTGGGGTTTTCAGCATTCATTTGGTCGGCATGGCAACCGCATCAGGCCCAATGTTTGGGAATAACAGTCAAAGTAGCAATCATCCAGTTGTTGGACGGCCACTCTAGCACTTAGCCAAGGAAATGTTGAAGTAAAAGGGTGACGCCACACGCACGCATGCACACAAAATGGGCTTTTCACATCAAAACGTAATAAAGTTGATGCCACTTCAAAAGATGACTTTGGAGGGTCCCTGGGACACGTTTGCAATGCTGCAAAGTGTCATTACTGTATGTACGGTCGTATGTGTGTTGGCTGTGTGCCTTATAAGGGACATGGCTCGTTGAGTGATGTCAGGAGCTGAAACTGGGCCGTTGGTCTGCCTGCGAGCGTCTGGGCGTGAGGTGTGGCCTACAGCAGCTGAGGAGTTTATTTAGTCGTTTTAGATCCCCCCCCCCAAAAAAAAAATGGGTTTATTAAAAATGTATAGAATATTTTTTTTGCATTGAATTATATAATAAAATCAATTGAATGATTGGCAACAATGAAAATAAATCAATCATTTACATGATCATTTCCATTCATTTTACGAAATCATTGGTTGATTATGATATGGAGATTAGCGGTCCAGAAGATGGATGACAAAATAAATGAGTGACTTATCCAATTGTCATTATTTGGGCTGAAACTAATAATTATTTTAGCAATAGATTAATCCATAGATTTTTTTCGCCCCCAATTACTCAGCCGGCTAAAAATTTTCATCCCTTTAAAAAAACAAAAACAAAACCCCCCCCGCCCCCAGGACTTTATTACAAACTGACATACCTTGATTATGATTCAGTGACCGGTTTGGCCTGTAACCTGTCCAAAGAATCAACAAAAACGATCATTGTTTTCCAAATTAAAAGCGGATGTTCGCAAACGTCTTATTTTGCTGAAACTAACAAAATAAATTAATCTGACGATTTGGACAATTTTCAGTGACATTGTGCCTCTAAACAATCCGTCATCAAAATAATTATTCCATCATTTGGTAATCGATTAGCTGCTGAGTTTTACTTGCTCTACAAATCTGTTTTTTGTAATGGATCGTCGTGTGCTGTTACCTGGAACGTGGGCACCAGAACGGCTATGAATAATGAACCACATGCTGCTTCACCACGTCAGATAATGGGATCGGATCACAAATACCGTAGCTGCTGCCTGTTCCGGTCTGTTATTTCAAATCAAAGCAGTCTGTAAATTCTGACCTTTGTCTCTCTCACATGTCTAACAGTGCCATTTCCCCGCTTTTACTTCCACTTGCGCCGTTCCAATCTCCTGCCCTATAACATTCACAGCGGAGGGGGGCAGGGGGGGTGTCTCGATAAATTCCGTCCTATTTCACAGTGCATTTATTTACCCCGGGGGCAGGCCGTTTGGAGAAAGCAAACGATGAATTCACCTCCCGCCCTCCAGCGAGCGTTATCTCGTTGCGAGCGCCGTCGAGGCGGCTCGAAAACGCGACTGACGGTTTTTAAAGTTGGAGGGCTGCGAGGCCGAAACATCGTTTATCGATAGGCCGACCACACATGTTGCGCAAGACACAACCGGCCGCCGACCGTGACTCTCGTTTCCATTTTTTCCTGGGCGCTAACCTTAATCAAGCGAGGAAACGCGACCTTGGCATTGACCGAGCAGTGCGGCACTCGTTCGCATTTGTAAGGCTGCCAGTCAATTCATTTGTTCTTCACTACGTCCTCGATCAACAGATTGAGTGCACGGAGGGGTCCAAGTTGCAGCCCAGAGTGGGCAGCGGCGCAGGAGTTTAATGTAATTTAAATTAAATACCCCCGCTCCTCCCCCCGAAGTGTCTTTCTCATTTTGGGAAATCTTAAAAGTATCCAGTATTGATATTTTGGGGAAAAGAAGAAGAGAATCCGGGCCAGCGTTGGCATGGGCTCCCAATTCCTCAAATGAGAAATCCACATTCTCTTGGCATACTGAAATGATGGAATAATGATGAAGCTTGACATTATCGGAAATGGGAGACGGTCTTTTGATTCGTGAAATTAATGAAATACCGTTTTTTTTTTCTTATGCACCGGCTAAACCCAATAATTGAAATATTCTCAAATAGACAATTACATATGCCGTAAAATGCAAATGCATATTCCATGACGCATGACACCGTCAATGTTTCCTTTCCTAGGAAAGACCAGCATCAGTGGCTTTTTCCGTTTTGAGGAAATGGAGGTTGCATTCGCGTGTCAGTAACGGTAACAAAATTATGATGCTTTCAAAAACGTCAAGGGCATTTGCTATCGCTTTTGAACACACACATGGTAGCGACACTCGAATAGTGCACGCAAGAATACTCACCGGCATATATTCTTTATCCTCAGTGGAGAAACGACTCGTTTTCCTGCAGCCCACTCGCGGTTGGATGTCGTCCATCAGTATGCATCGCACACATACCGGACACGATGCCCATTGAATTCACGCTGGGAACGTCCATTATTTACATTTGATTCTATTATGCTGTGAAATCATATATATTCAAGTATGTATAAAGTACGCAGCAAGTGCAATAGAAAATGGATGGTTGGATGGTTTTGAGCAAAGCAACGATTGAGTTTCCTGGGCTCCATTTCCATGCGTCCCTCTGCGCCTCGTTGCTTTTGCCTGATTGTTATTCTCGGCTACGTCTCAGCGGCCCCGCCAGCCCCCTTCGCGTCCATCACTCGCCGCCCTACCTCGCCTCTCTTGTCCTTGCATCTCCCACCTGTGTCTTCTCCATGCAAATACCCCCCCGAGTGTGCCCTCCGCTTCTGCTCAGTCATTTGTTGTTAATCCTTTGTTGGGTTTCCGGCAGTGACTTACCTCATCAAGTTCCCCTGCTTGTCAGCGTCTGGTGCCGATCGGGCCAGCCTTGGCTATGCCGCCCGTTTAATTAGTTGAGGCTTTTGTTTCTTTGTTGAAGTGGTTGTAAGTGACTCATAAGTTTCTGCCTGTCTGCTGCTCTCTTTTGTGTTTGGGTCGACTTGCTATGAATGCCAGATGCTGAATTCACCGCCGACAAAATGACGCCGTTGAAAGACACCATAGTTAGTTGTATTTTTTATTTTTTTTGCTACCACTAGATTTTGGAGCAATCATTTTTCAGCATGACCTGTTGCTCTCTCTCGACTGTGCACTTTCAATCACTGTACTGAACAAACGGCACCGGAATGAACATGAGCACAAAAATAATACCTGCATCTCAAATGCATATTTGTAATGGTATTGCTCTTAAGTCTTGAAAAAACTGTTATTTTTTTTGTTAGTTTTTTTTTTTTTTTTTTACTTTGTAGAGCAGTTTTGCAAATCCATGACTTAATTTGAGGAGCAACTTTCCAATTTTGAGGATTTCTTTATTTTTATTTTTTGGCAATTTACCAGTAATGCCAAGCAACTGATGCAAACGTTTTATTAAACAATAAAGATATGGCATCATAATAAATGAATTTTTTAAAAATATAAAATCGACTTTTTAAATTTCTTAATCAACATTGTGTATAGCAGAAAATTCCATTTTCTTGCCCAGAAATTTTTTCTTTTTTCTAAATGAAAAATTATTTTAAACATTTGATCTACTGTAATGTAATTTTAAGAATATTTTATTGTACAGACCTCAAAATTGAAAATAAAAAAACAATTACATTTTCATCAATTGGGCTCGAGCTAATAGCCCATCACCTAACTGTATTTTTATTTTTTTTTGTCATAATGGTTATTTTTAATGCCATGCACACATTTTTGTGATTCACGCCGAGTCGGATGACATTTTTAAGTTCAGCTACTGTTTCCTGCCTAAAACTTTAATGAGACCTGCCAGTCTCCGCAAACATGAACTATTCATTAGTGACTTAGTGATTACCCTGATGCGTCATTTCACCAGCAAGGTACTGAAGCAGCTACTCTTTATTAATTAATTCAGCGTACAGCCCACAGTCTGACCTACTCGGACCAGGGGTGGCATCCATTAATGCGGCGACATCCCTTATTATTAACACGCGCGGCGGCTGATGGGCTTTAATGGTCAGTAAAAGCCATTGAGACACTTACTAGCGAGAAAACAGCCACATTCCAACTCGCAAGAAGTGAGGCCGGCTTGGGCAAATGAGACTGCGCCGCCAGAGAGGGGCCGCGGCCATCTTCCCATTTAGTCCTGATAATTGCAGCCGAGGCTGTTAAAGCCCAAAGTCAAAGTGAAAAGACTAAAGCAATCCATTGGGTTTTACCTCATCTCTCGCAGAGTGGCGATGATCAATGGTGGCGATTTTCCAGCATGGGGAGAACATCTCTGTGGTGGTGCTTTAAGGTGAAGGTTCTACGAATACTCACATGGGTAGAGGTGCAGGGGCATTGCGAGACACATTACCTTGTGTCGAGGTGGCTCACGAAAGCACATAGCAGTCTTGTATAAAGTACCTCAAAGCGAAACTTGAAATCAAAGCGCAAGTATCTTAACGGAAAATAACACATTTATTTTCTGACATTAAATGCACCATATTTTCCGCACTATAAGGGGCACCTAAAAACATTTAAATTTCTCAAAAGCCGACGGTGCGCCTTATATTCCGATATGCCTTATATATGGATTGATATTCTGTTTTCTTGGAGGTAGTATTTTAAATGTTCTTTGTTTGTTACAGCTGCAGCGGCTGTGAAAGTTCTGTATAACTAAAGCTGTATTGTATTGTATTCTCTTTAGCGTAGCTCCATCTAGTGGATGCATAATGCCACCACATCCGTTATTGTAGCTTCGATTCTTTGTGCCTTGTAATGAAACAGTTTTAAAATAGGCCATTCATTGAAGGTGCGCCTTATACGCCAAAGTGCGGGAAATACGGTACCTAAAATATTTTTAAAATGTAAGTGGGTGGGGTTTTGTTTTTATTTTATTTCTATTTTCATGTATTTAGCTTGCTTCAGTGGTGCGGTTGAAGTTTTGCACGTTGCCGAGTGAGCACGGTTAGCGAGCGCACGCTAACCCATATGCCGCAAAATGCTCATAATTCAAAGAACATTGACGTTCTGACTTTACTGAATTAATAAGATAAGATAAGAAAACCTTTATTCGTCTCGCAATGGAGAAATTCCCATTTCACAGCAAATCTAAATGAATTTAATTGATCAGGTTGGGCGGTGAGTTTTTAAATGCCAATATTTGGGTCAGTTTAGTATAAGTGCTACTTCATCCACATGGAAGAAGAGTCGTTAAGTGTTCGTTTATGCCGTATTCTTAATTACATTATTTGGTTCGAATTATTATTATTCTTATATCAAAGTATTTATGCAGCTTAGTTGCTTTTTATCATTTTATTGTCGTTTAGCCTGCTACGTTTATCTGGTGGGTAGCATTAGTGTAATGAAGTTTGATTGAATATAGAAGACCTTGTAGCTTAGCAACACTTTCCAATTAGCCTGACCAAAACCTGCCCAGCTGGTGTGTCTAAAAACATTAATGGCGTGCACGCACCTGTCACACCATATTAGCAAAGTAAATACTGCACAAAAAGAATCGGGGAAGGCCTTGTGGCTCAAGCATTACAACAACGTTAAATTTTCTCCGATTTGCTTTTGTAGTCATGAAGGTACAATGGCGGAGGGAAATGGAGTGAATGAAAAGTGGAAGTTGCCAGAAATGATAAATAACCAACCACAGATGCTGTACGTAGAAAATCTGCTTCGTGCGCTTACATTACGAGAGCCTCACAAGATAGTCAAAACAAATAACAATGCATTGCAGTGACCTCTAAATTGAGTCTTCACCAACTCTAATTTACGATTCAGACTTTCCTCATCCGGCTCGTTCATGGTGACGCTGTTCATTGGCGAATTACATTTGCCACCTCAAGCACGCTACAATTACACACAAAAACAGGCTCGAATGTACAAGCGCCGCCAACAGGACGCACGCGAGCGCGCCGCAGATTAGATGTGACCTGCTTCTTTGTGTGCCGCCGCCGCTCTATCTCGCGGTGCAAATTGGCGAGCCTCTTCCAAATGAGAAAAATGCACAAAATGTAAATGCCTTTTACCGGTTGTCACGGGTAAGGATTTAGCAGAACGCCATTTCGGGTTTAGAGTGCAAACAAGACCACGTGGCGAGGATGTGACAAACATGAAAGGAGGCTCAAAGGAGAAGCCAATTATTCCTCGTAGTGTATATTCGATATATATATATATATTTTTTTTGGAAGGTCCCCAGAAGAAGCTCTTTGTATTTTCCCTCCATTTTTATGCCGCTTGTCATTATTAGGTTTGTTGCAAGTGAGCTGCAGTCTAACGCCGACTTGGGATGAAACTGGACTGGCCAATGACCCCACCCTGTGAGGTTTTCCAAGTTGCGGTCAATGGGAACAAAATTCCAGCAAGCAAATTTTTTTTATTAACAGTATCAAGTTAAAAATGAGTTAGGCATTTATGCAATTAGACGAATAAGGAGCTGCTGTTATTGCGAACAGACGCCGTCTTAGGCCACTCCCCTTAAAGGTACACATCCAACACACGAGTATTGCAGCACGTCGTCATACTTTCTGCCATTTCTCTACATTCCCTTTGTTTTTGTCCATCGCTATTTCTCTCTTTTGTAAACCCACAAAAGAAAGCAATTTCCCCTCCTCCTATTACACTTGTGACGGCCGACCGTCCCTTTCAAACATTTGAAATGAAACGTCTGCTTCAATTGAATGTAGGAAAAAAAAACGTCACCCCCGCACCCACCCCAAAAAAAAGGCCATGTATCTGTGATATTTCAAAGGAGCCAAGTAATTAAGGATGAAATATCAATGTGAGACACCCTATTGAAGAGTGATTATGCAGATCTTTTTCTTAGTACTACATAGATTAGCTAATACCCTCTCTTGGAGATAGCGGCAAGACCGTGAGGCAGGTAATTAGGAAAGCAGTCGAGCGGCGCAAGGGCTGGCGTCGACGCACCCTCAAAATTCTTAATTTCCCCCCGCGATAAAGACGTAAAGTGCCCTTTTCGATTGCGCCTGAGGTAGTATCCAGGTTTCTAGCCGGCCGGGAGACTTGAACATCGCTAAGGCGACCCTGACGGGAAGACACGGTTATTTATTCACTCCTTGATTGTTTACACACACGTCAAAGTCAGTGATTTCCACGTAGGATGGGGGCGGCCCCGAGGAATGCATCACCCAACCGCTCCACTTCCACATACGTCGCACACATGAATGCACCAGCGGCCTGGAAAAATCATAAGATGACAGATATTAACTTCACTGGGCGGCATTCGAATGCTGCGTGCCATCAGATCATAATGGGTCTGGTGAAGCAGCATGTCTCTTCTTTCCCAAGAACGGGGTATGCATGTCAAATCATTTTCCCCATTGAAATGAATAGAGCTGCCGTTAATCAGTTCCAGCCCCCCCAAACAATGTTTTTTAATGAACTTTATAAAGTACTTTATAATATTATATTTTACCAAAACATACAGAAATGACAATAAAAGGCCAAACCACCTTTTCGAGGTACAGACATGTACGCAGACAGGACAATGCATCTATTATTTTTCTCACGCTTACCATTTGTTCTGTTGCCACCAAATATAAAAAACATATTTAACATGTGTCTTTTAATAAGCCCGAATATGTGGAAGGCGGAAAACTAGAAACATTTTTATGTGGTCTTTATATTGTTGAATATCACCTATTGTGGGCTTGTATATGAAACCAATCTCGAAAAAGCCCAAGATCGCTGCTTCAATCCAAAATGGCCGCCTTCCTGTTCCATTTCAGGCATGGGTTCTACAGACTTATGTGTGTCATTTTAGATTAGGCGTCCACACAATTTCATAGCGATCATTACAATTAGTGTCGGCAGGGGGGGCACACTAAATTAGATGCATTTCGTACTTAGGAGGTGAATTTTCCGCCACTCTGAAAAGGCGCCTGAATAAAATAAACCTTCGCATCGCCTGGAGCTTGCACTTTATAAAAAGAAAAAAAATAAAAAAGATAATAAACAGCAGCCATGTTGTAAGCGTAGATGCAAGAGCGGTAAGTAATTGATCACCGGAATGACGGCTGTTAAAACTGATTGATGGATATTAGTTTGTTTTTTCAACTCCAGGAAAGGAAACATTATGGGGAGCCGGTGTCCTAGTAAGTTGCAGGTTTCGTTCGCCATTTCCCATTCTCCTCTCTAATTGCTGCTCTCATTGTGCTCGCGAATGAGCATTTCCAAGTGCCCTGAGTGTCGTTTTGTGGAACGGCGCAACATAAATGCGCCCCATTCACCATTTTTATGTCCCTCCCACCAACGGTTTTACTTTCACTTTTCTTCACTGCTGTTTACAATGTTCCGCGGTTTAATATCCCGCAAGTTTTGTGGTGTCGGTTTTCGCCGTTATTTACTTTTTCGTAGAGAACGAGTTGAGAGGACGCATGACGGCAAGGATAGAGGCGAGAAGTGGGCACTGTAAACACGTTTTCTACATCCCGGTCAAAACGTTTGGGCGCCTGAGCATTTTTAGATCTTCACAAAAGCTTTTCAGGGTCTTGGAATGAAAATGAAAGAAAGTGTGTACGCACTCACTTCCTATTAGGCGATCTGTGTTGTATCCTCGGGTGTATTCATACCTGCGCTGTTCACTCCACTTGAAACGGACCAGGGTTCATTTCCCACGCTGGTTTTATGCATGTGTGAATACACACAAACTAATCCTGATGTGGATTAAAGGACCATAACGTGACCCATATTTTCGTCCAAACAGACTCCGCTCCGGTTCGCTTCTGTTGTGAATACAAACCAATGCCGATCCGCGCCAACAACAAGGATACATGCTCCTTTTTGGGCTAAACAAGTCACCATAGCCAGGCATTGTGGGGGAAAAAAAATTGCCCTTGACTGCTGCTAACGCTAATCCGCATCCTCCTGATCCTCAGTCTTCTGTTTAGCCACGCCGCTCCCGGCATATTTTGGGTCGGGGCACGCAGAGCACCTCGTCTCCTTCGGGTTACGACACACATTCGCCAACGCTGTTCCAAAATTAGAAACCGAGTGTCACAAAACATTCCTTGAATGAGCTTCTCTTGACACTCCACATTTTTGCAGCTCTAATGAAAGCAAATACGCAGAGCGGGAACGCAGAACGTCGGACTTTCATGTGTTCTTTCGTTTCAGGGTCTGTGCTCGGTATGGCGGCCGAATAATTTCTCTCCAATGGGAGCACTGTTCGTCACGAGCGTGGGATGTGTTTTTCAGAACAGCGTTCACTTGCAAAAAGTGTCGTGTGAATGCGAACCGAAATGAAAAAATAATGCCGTTTGCTTTTGAGCTTGTAGAAACAAGAGAGATATGTGAGAAAATCAAACATCGAGCCATCCATTTTCTGATCCGCTTATCCTAACAACGGTCGCGAGGTGTGCCGGGGCTGATCCCAGCTGTCTTTGGGCAGTAGGCGGGGGACACCCTGAACCAGTTGCCAGCCAATCGCAGGGAACGCAGAGACGAGCAACCGCCCGCGCTCACACTCACACCTAGGGACAATTTAGAGTGTTCAATCAGCCTGCCATGCATGTTTTTGTAATGTGGGAGGAAACCGGAGCACCCGGAAAAAACCCACGCGGGCACGGGGAGAACATGCCGACTGCACACAGGAAGGCCGGAGCTGGGATCAAACCCTGTGCCTGTGCACTGTGAGGCGGACGCGCCAACCTGTCGACCACCGGGCCGCCGTCCCTTCAAACATATCAAATACTAAAATAATTGTACAAATAAATAAATAAATAAATAATCTGACGTTGCGGGCTTTTAGCTATCGCGTGTTATTTTTGGAATGTAACCCCCCCCCCCCCCCCGATAAAC
>CAAKHF010004520.1:16347-31343 GCA_901007745.1 Hippocampus kuda
GGGGAGTTGCCGGAACCTATCCTGGCTGACCTCGGGCGAAAGGCAGAGTACACCCTGAACTGGTCACCAGTCAGTCACGGGGCGCAGAACCATAGTCTACTGGGTTATATACACGTTTAGCATGTTAGCCGGATCAGCTAGCCCTAATGGCAGTACGTCTCCTTTCTGGAAACAGGCTCAGATACTGAACGTGTGGAGTGTAGAAGACATTTGAACCAGCCTGGGGAGTTATCGGTCCTTGGGGTCTTTCAACCACAGATTGCTTACCGTCCCTCGTATGGCACACTTTCTGGAGAATGATTGGACTCTTTGCTATGGTCGATGGGTAATCTCCACCGAGAGGGTTTCCACAGAGCACCAGGTCTACCAAATTTTCTTTGCAATGCTGTAAAAAAAAAGGATCTGCGGAATTGTCAGTCAGCTTTTTTTTTTTTTTTTTAAATGCGCTTCACACAAATCTATCGCTAAACAGACCATTGGGCTATTGAACAAACCTTTTCCAGTGCTTGTCACTCCATCGATCTCCACCATAAATAGTACCAGGCGGCATTATGACCTGACACCGTATGCACCGTATGAGGACAAATTGCTTCAGTGCTTCCTGGTGCTGTTTTTTTTTTTGTTTTTTTTTGTTGGATTTTTTTTTTAAGGAGAACAATAATCCCAAATATTGACTATTACATTGTTGGGCTGCATGCAGCGATTTTGATTCAACCAGCGCTTCTGTCACTCTGGCTTTCTCACGCACAAAACACACCAGCTGAGAGAAAGCGGGAGAGATGGAGAGAAGGGGGGAAGCGTTCCAGCACCGTGCGTGCAAAACAGCCCCTGTGTGCTGCAAATACGTGAGCCACAGATGGAAATAGATCTTTAGCCCAGATCCAAATGTGTCGCTTTCATTCAACCACGTTTGCATGACCTTACAAAGTCACCCCAAACAACTTTGGGCAAACTAACAATACTCATCAAGTGTTTTTTTTTTAAAATGAATCGACTGTTGTTTAGGATATTTTACATTTCTCTGTTTACGCTGTGATGTAACGTGGCAAATTTTTGGTGGGGTTTATCATGAGTTTTACCTCTCCCACATGCTTTAGGGACATCAAAACAAATTCACTCCACCCCCCTTGTGTCAAACTCGAGGCCCGGGGGCCAGATCTGGCCTGCCACATAATTTGATGTGGCCTGCAAAAGCAAATCAAACATGTTGACTTCTATGATGTTTGCTAAAATTTGTACCAAAATGTCAAATTCACGTATGTAATATATAGGAGAGTTTTCATGTTACCAAAACCCTCATTACCGTAACTTAAACTGTAGTTGAATAAAGCATTATTCTTGACTTCATTAGATGGTTTATATGGCTCATAACGGCCCTCCAAGGGAACCGGTTACTATAATGCGGCCTGCGACAAAAATGAGCTTGACACCCCTGCACTGCACCTTTTAAAGAATATTGTAATTGCGCTTGGACATAAAACAAATTGCCAGCATCATCGTATAAAGTCATGTAGCTGCTGACATCACGTGTGAGTGAGTGGGTGTGAGCTGTGGCAGACAGCTCACACAGCTCCAGAAGCGACAGCGTTGTACTGTTCTCGAGGCATTTTATGCACAGCTGAAAAGTACTGTGTACTCTCCTTTCCCACATGTGAGGGCATTACAGTCAGTGTAGTAGCAAGTATAGGAGCAAGCAGACAGGAGGAGATTTTCCATGCTTTTATCTCCAGTAGACTTGATTATTGTAATGGTCTTCTTGAAGGAATTTCAAAGTATTTTGAAAATCATGATCTCCAAAATTATGCTTTTGCTGTGTCTTTGCGTTTCAATGTTTAAATCTGTTGTTTTAAATTTTGTGAAGCACATTGAGTTATCCTGTGTATGAAATGTATGCTATACTATAAAACACATTTTTAATAAATCGCTTTAAAAAAAAACTCAATCGTGGTTTGTCTTTATCATTCCTGCCTCCAAGTGTGTCTGTAAAAAATGTGTGACAAAATTCTTTTTTTTCTAAACTTTCTAGGTGCCGGCATTATCCTGAGCCGCAATGTGGCGTCACCTTCCAAACTCCAATCAGGTATTGCTGCTTTTCTAAAGATATGTGCATGTGTGACATAACATATTTCCAGAAGTGTCCTTGGTGTACGGACCTGTGTGGGACATCCCAAAGACATACTGAATCAGACAGGGTAGAGATTTTTTTTTAAACATAGCTTGGCTATGACTTATTCATGTGACTTGGATGATTCATCCTGACATTTGCTGACGCTCTCGGTCTGGAGCGAATCTCTTGGCATCATAAAACTGCTTGTCCAGGGTCCACTTGGTAAATATTTAAGAGCGGTGGTGGTGGGGGGCGCTAGCCACATCATTCTTTTCCGTTCCCTCGATAGTCAGTGACCTGCTTGCCTTTAGAGTTTGACTTTTGATTGGGGTCACTGAGACATTACTTTCGAGCTGGTGACAAGTCACCAATTGCAAAATTGGACAGATTGGGCGTATCATAAATATAGTATAAAGTTCGATATCACCCACTCACCTCAGTAAGTTTCATATCTCTCGATACAGCCCCAGCCCCACCAACTCTGCTATCCCATAAAAAAAATGTATGTATATATATATATATATATATATATATATATATATATATATATATATATATATATATATATATATATATATATATATCTATCTATCCAGTGCATACTGTGGGGGGGCCCCCTTTGAGCAGTGCGCAAGCTGGATTCGTAACGGAAGTGTGGACAGCGCACGCCTCATATCTCAAAAAGCACACGCATGCACTCATATTTTAGGGCTGTAATAATATCCGCAAGCAACACACACACAAAAAAAAGTCTGCCAACGGGCTATAACGCCGCAGCAAGACAGCGGCACCGGAGACCCACAACTCGCCGTTTCCCATTGGCCATAAAAAATAAATAAATAAAAAAAATTAAAACGCATTTTGTTGAACAGAAACCATATTTGAATCAAATGCACAATGGTTCAATCAGATCCAATGTGCTGGTATCTCGCTCTGTGAAAGTTAAGTACAAATGAACACAATAGCAGTTTCAAGATCAGGGCAAAATCCAGTGAGGCGTACACCTATTTTATGTTTGAGCACAAAGAAAATTCCATCGTGGCGCTTTCCGAGAACACTTTTAATCAAAGATTGAAAAATCTCATCTTTGTTTCTTTTTTTTCTGTAGCTAACATTCAAATACTGAAACAATGAAAATAATTACGACGGCACTGTAACAACCTTTGAGAAAAATAAGGTCCTCCACTGCGAATCAAGAAACGGCCCAACTGACATGAAGACTTTTCGCTCTTTGAAGAGTCAATCAGGACTCTAATGCGCGCCATTCATGCCATTTGTTTGACATGCTTTTTTTATAGGGTACTTATAATTGAGTGAAATCATAGCCGAGGTTGCTTTGGATTCATTGGCTCTCGTCACCGGAGCCTTTTATTGCTTCCGATGAGTCGCCGTGCTTTGTTTCAAGGCGTAAAGCCTGATGAGCATCATTGGCTGCAGCCCATTCATCTCTTGATAAAGTACTTCTCACCTTGCTAGAGGATTTCGATGGGACTATATAAAAGTATGCCGCCTCTGCAGCTTCGCCGGAACACTTTTCTTCAATAACTCTCCTTCAGAGCCTCGTTGCATGTTAATGAAAGGATGTTAGTCCGCGCAGCATTCCCTTTGCATTACATGAAGTGAAAAAAACCCCCGATATTGTGTTTCAAGCACAATTTACTTCATCTCTAGTATGACCTGAAAGTCTGGCCTCATGTGATACAGTATGCGCAGAGCCGGATTATAAACATCTGAACGCAAATCTGCTGCGTTCTATTTTTTGGGAAAGGCGTATAATCCCATCTTTTGTTGTCGGAAAATATTTTAAATTGAGGTTGAAGGGAACTGGTGCGGTTTCCCGTGCAGAGTTTGAGAGGCAGGGAGGCTAAAAACCAGCTTTAGCGTGTCTCCTAATTGATATAACAAAGCTACGCGCTAATTTATAATGATAGCCCAGGAGACTTGAGTTCTGGGAGTGTGAAAGTGTGAACAGTGTGCTAAGAGTCAAACAAAGTTGCCTGACTTTCACACTTGTGGCAGTAAAGAATGTCAAAAGTTAGACAAGACATTGCCTGTACAATTAAATATGCCTTTGACTCGTTTTGGAAACTTTTTTTTTTCTTTTTGTGTTTTCCAGTAGTTAGGGTTTTTTTTATTTTTTTTACACTGTTGTGACAGGAATTTGGTCTTATTATATCCTACACATTCCTCCATGTTAGAAAAAAAAACAAAACAAAGTATGTCCGTTTAAAGCCTGCCCTGTCTGGAAAATATGCCACAAAGCCTTGCGACGATAAGCGATAGCCTCTAGCTAACTCGCGAGCTAACCGTGGCTCCTCTCGGCTGGTAAATGGACGGCGCAGGCGAAGTCCCATTTCAATTTTTTTTTTTTTTATGGTAGCCTGAATAATCCAAAATGTTTTGGAAATCGTGGCATCAAGGGAAGATGCATTTTTGGGGTGTAAGCATAACTAGCTAGCTAACTGTCGTTGTCGAAATTGGCCAAGTCATTATAACTAAGGAACTCGCAATTGCGCCGGATAACCAAGGCACTCACTTCTTATTTGACACATGCCAGAAGCACCATTTTAGCCATGCCCGAAAAAAAAAAAAATCAAGAAAACTGAAATGGTGAAAAAGAGTTATGCGGTATCTCCGCAATTGAATATTACGCTCCATAGTTTCCAGTCTTAACACGTTTGCCGCAATTGTGTTCAAACATGAATAATGCACCGTATTATCTCTTAATTCGCTATACAGGGTATTTACTAGTAACCCTGGTTGACTAATTTTTCCATTCTTAATGAGGATGGGGAAAGTTTCAAGATGAAAGATTCAGTGTTAAATACAGAAGGTGTGCAATGACATACTTTGTCGTACACATGGATGCCAACAGTGTAAAATATGAAAAGATAAATGATAAACTACACTTAGAGGCACAGCTATACAAAGTTAATTTAAACCTGTCTGGCAATTGTACAAATCACAAGCATATAAAGGGATATATATATTTATTTTTTTCCATGGGAAAAGTGTTTTAATTATGGAAACATATTATTGCAATAATTTTAGTTTTACTCGATTAAACACTGGGAAAGCCCATTAGTTGTTTCATCCTTGAAAGAAAGCTGAGCACACAACAAATTTGCATTACTTCAATTTGAACCACTGTTTTTTTTTGGTCACATTTCTCATATAGTGTTATGATGTAGATATTAGACACATCTTTATTCTTTTTTTTTTGTCTAGTCATCTTTTTGTTTTTTTGCAAAGCTGTTCCATCCTTATCTTTATCTCTGTCTTATCTCCTGATAGCATCTCCCTTTATGTCCTTTATCCCCTTATCTGTCATGACAGATGCAAAGCATTTCCATCAAAAAGAGATAAGACAAGAAGAGTGGGCATTAGGAATGATAAGAGGGAGGTGGGGATCTATTACAAATGTTACACTTGTAAAGCATGTACATTGACACTCCCTTTCCCCCCCACCACCCTCACCATGCAATTGAATGTGTGAGAAAAGTCAATTGGGGGGAAAAAAAATCCATTCATCTTATAAATTTCAATGTAACAACAAGAAGCATGCATTCTTTATCCTCTGGGAAAAGACTATCACTGCAGCTTACTGAGTCCCTGTGATCATCTTTGTGTATACATATTTGAGCATTATACTGACCCCTGGTGGCCAAGGTGCACAAACCTGAAGTATCAACACAGTGAATGTAAAAAATGCATAAAAATTGTTTAATTTTTTACAATCTATTATGTTATTACGGTATGGTTTTGTAAGGTACAGCTAGTGTAGAGTCCATTTCTTTCATTATTGTTTCGGTAGGTCCAAACCACTGGCTGCATATATTCAACAAGATTTAAAATGCAAGGCCCCACAAGGTTGTCCAGCAGTTGTTAATAGACTCTCTGGAATTTCTCGGGGTGCCTTTTGGTCACAAAAGGGAAAACTTGCTGTCAGATGTTGTTGCCAGGGAGTGCAGTGAAGAGGGCGGAAAAGGAAAGCAAGACGAGGTAAAAAGGGAACATTTTCATTACGGGCCTCCGTGTGGGCTTCTGCAGCCTGGGGGGACTTCGGAATGACAGATTTGGTGATGAGTGTGTGCACTCACACGCCGCTGATTGCAGACTACATGGCACA
Organism: Hippocampus kuda; assembly: GCA_901007745.1. NCBI lineage: Eukaryota > Metazoa > Chordata > Actinopteri > Syngnathiformes > Syngnathidae > Hippocampus > Hippocampus kuda. The sequence continues at coordinate 22,584 of CAAKHF010004520.1, forward strand.
TATTATTGGTAAACAGCAGCAAGCATCACTTTACGAATATTTGTCGACAAGCTTACCCTTTTATTATTTTTTTTAACTCGAAATTACCCGCAGGTATGAATGTGATCTGTCTGGGTCCGGGATAATTGTGCTAAAGATGATGGATGGATGATGTTTTTTTGTTTTGATTGCAGAGATTGACCTGGTGTACCTTTGCAGGATGGCCATGAAATTGCAGAGAGCAACCACGCTGCATGCTAAAAGCCTTTTGGCACCCGAGGATCATTTTTCACGCATAAACATCACACGACAGGGAAATGCAGCAAATGGCACCAGCTACACATTTCTATTGTTCCGTTTAACAAATATAATAGTTAATGATGGATTTCTCCATACTATTTTACTTTTCCAAATATTATGCATTTTGTTTGCCATGATTGGCTTATTTACAAGCATTATGTTTAGATGAATACTCGCTACGCTACGTGGCTAGTCAACCAAACTTACTTCATTTCAAAAAGAACCGATTGAGGAACATTACATACTTTGAATATTTGATGAAGGCTAGCTTTAGCCGTACACTAGTAATGGGTAAATTTTTTCATTGTCATTTGGATGGCAGAGAAACATTTGTCGCTAAATTGCAGCCCCCGAATGTCTACTTTATTTACGATGTGTTTTCGTTAACCCTCTTTCTTCTCTGCATTTACTCGCTCTGCTCCCTTGTTAACTCTCTTTTTGCCTTCTTCCGATCTTTCGCTTTCTTTCCCCTGCCAAAAAAAAAAAAAAAAAAAAGAAAACCCCCCCACAATAAACGTCTCTTGACACTTATTTGACTCAGAAGCCCCTTTGGAATTTTCATTTGCACAAACGACAAATTCAATGTGTTAATTCAATGTTAAAATCTAGCCTGCGGATAGTACACCACAGAAACGAGAACCTTCAGCACCTATTGTGCTAATACGCTATCGTTCACGTTAGGCCACAAGAGCAAACAGTCAAAAAGCAATTGCACTTTTATTTTTTGAAGGATAGTTTCACTATTTGTTCTAATTAATTTGACAATGAGGACTGTAAGCGTAAAACTCAAAGGTGGGCGTTTGCATAGTTTCCAGAGAAGGTTTATCACGGCTGTTAAAAAAAAAAATAAATAAAATAGCCTGAGTGGGTTGCTGCACAGCTGCCCACATAATGCACTGGAAGCCACCGCTCGCACTCGTTGTTCACATCTGAACTAATGGAGGAATAATATTAAACTATGTAGAGATGAAAGAACTGCCCTTTAAGTGGATCCAGGGGCGCTCAACACTCAAGGACATCGTTATGAAGTCCACTTCATGCCATTTCATTTTTTTTTTTTTTTGTCTAAAAGTACGAGGCATCGCTGGTCTGGATTAAGCCAAGCATCGGTTCCGTGCGAGATATTTGGACCAAATGATTGGTTCTTAAATCTATTTCCTCCAAAAATGATCAGGGGGTAAAAAAAAATCAAGGAGATTTAAAAACAATTCTTCTATAATCAAAACTCAATACTATATATCTTTGTAGTTACATAAAAAAATAAATCAGCACTACACACAGTGAAATATTGCTTAATTTAAAAAAAAAACTATTTTGATGATTGCAGTCGCCATTTTGTGAACACCTACAACTGCTAATCTGGAGAAATGATAACATCACATCAAGAATCAAAATTATTTTTAATTTAGAAATGAGGTCAGGATGGACATTACGGGAATGACCTTCAAATAAATGACCTTTTTTGACAAAATTCAAATTTGTTAAGATGCACAAGCTTGTAAATTTGGAATTCAACGCTAAAGTAAGGTATTTGAAGAAAAGTGTGAACAACTTGGCACAAACAAAAAAAAAAAAAGACAAAATGTGAGTTGCTTAAACAATAGGTGGAAAGCGCAACCTTATCTAAACCTGATGCTCTGCGCCAAACAAACCGCTATTGTACCGCCTGCCAAACAATTTTAGTTGAATAATAGAAGCATAACAGCCTGCAAAAAAACCTTCCTAACCAATACAAAAATACTGACTGTTGAGGTGACTTTCAGAATCTGAATAGTTTTATTGTCACTGTGCCACGGGGTGCAACGAAATGGAGCAGACACAACCCGTCCAAGACAAATAGAAAACCGACGACCGACAGAGGAAAACAGAACTGGAGTCAGTAGGTTGCCTTTCACAGAGAGATTCCCTATAAGGGGGGCACAGTATGAATCTGGAAAATAATTTAAAAAAAAATCAGCAATGAGGCATAACGCATGACACACAGACTAGTACATGTGGAGGTGGAGTGGGGGGAGCGTGGGTAGAACATTGTAGCCATCAGGGCGCCACCACATTCCATTCCGCAGGTGCGCCATAATAGAGGAAGGGAAAGGCGCTGGGAGGAAACCAACAAAGGCGCTGATCCAAAGTGTTGTATTTACTCAAACTCATTTGTGTGATCATATGAGTGTGTTTGCATGAGTCCGGCTCATTTGCAAGCCAACGGAACCTCACGCCGTCCATTTGATTGTGCGTATTTTATTGATAGCGTTGGGATATTTTTCTCGAAACCTTGTTTTCCATCCCTCTATTTCCTCAAGTCAAGCTGCTACCTTTTTGTGTTGTTTTGTCCACGTTAACTGCAACGGCGGATGCATCAATTCCCACTGCCGCTACATAATTAAAAAGGCTCGCCCGCTATTTTTGCATGGCTCCGTCTGTACATAACATACCTTGGCGCACGTTCCCACGGGATTGCTGGGAGGCAGCTCGCAGGCACGAGGATGTCGGAGGTTGACTCGCTTGATTCACCCCCCTGGTAAATGACACTTCCAACAAAAAATCACTTTGTCCCGAGCAGAAAACATTGTTGGAGATGAGATGGGTTTTTTTTTTTCCTCCTCTTCCTTTCTCGTGGGGCTTGTGGCATCGTTGGGACTGCTTCGTTAAGGTCGTGGCGAACAGACTGTAAGATTGCATCTTGAAGGGGCAGAGCGGCGAGATATCAAAGGCAGCTGTGGAATTGTGTGCGCTTTGCGCTTATCTGTTGGCAGACCACGCTGCCACAAACTGGTCTGTGAATGGTTTATTGCGCCATTGACTCGCAGACCTCAAATGGAAGCGAGATCACTACACATTGAACGAGTCTCAGGTGAGAGGAAGGCATCAATTCTTACGTGGGAACCCCCCGACACCCCCCGCCCTCCCACCTTCCACACTGGATCGTAAGAGTTGAGCTGAATTGAGTGCTAAGTAACCTCAGAAAAGGTTTATTTATGCTTCATGCTTTAAGGTTGACCCCCTTAAACCAGCGGACCTCAAGGACGGCAAGTCAAAAATCAATTTAAAAGGCTCTCACTTACCAATCACATGCCGGGCTTTAGTTTTGTCTATGTGTGTAAGTATGTGTCGATGCAGCGTCCTCGTCATTCATCAGAGGGCAAAAAATGATGAGGACTCATTTAATTTAAATGGTCATTAAATGAATCATTTTTATTCCTTACTCAATTTTTTGGGTTTTTACATTATGCATAAATCTCATTGATTCTGCAAGAATCTAATCGTTACATATTTTGATGCAGTTTTATGCTTTAGAAAGCATTTCTGTCTGAATTTTGGGGTGGCTTGGAACGGATTAGGGTATTTACATGGAAAACGCGTCTCTACTAACACAATTTTCTAGTTCAGAAATTTCTTGCAGAACCAATTATGGATGGAAGTAGAGGTACCACAGTCGAAATCAAATACTAAATCTAATTTTGTGGCATTCATTTGTCTGTGCGATATTGGCCCATAATCAGGTGTTCTCATTTGCGTTTTTCGGTGTAGTTATGAAGATGAAACTTTCGATAGAAATCCATAAGCGGCTCGTGAAAGCAAGCAAAACTCATCGAGAAAATTCCACGAGAGCAGTCGCAAACCTTTTTTTCCCGCAACAACACTAGCCAACCATTAAATAACCTCACTCCGATTTGTTGACTTAAAATGAGTCACTGCAGTAGTTCATGCAACTCGTTTTCTTAAAAGAAACAAATTTTCCGGCTTCAGGGAACAAACTTTTATAAAGAATACAAATAGTGGACATTCATTAAAATAGAAAATAGAGCAAATCTCTGCATCTCTAACGAGACCTCGATAATGATGTTTTTTTTTGGGCTCCTTGTAATGAGGTGATAAAAAGCATCGGACATAAAAAGGGGAAGGCGTGCAAACGACCACGTCATGCCGCCTCTGATTTTTCACTAAAAGCCTTTTTCAGTGGGACGCTCAAACCAGACTTTGAATGTCTTTATGCGGTCCATCCTTTAATCGCATTGCACTGAGGAGTGTCTTCGCTCCTCCCTGAAATCTTGGCCCTTGTTTTCTCTGCAGCACCGCACACACCTGGGGGGAAAGAATTCTCACTGTCGCTTTAGTGAGCGTTGGCTTCGGAAACCTCACTGTGCTAAAAAACAAAATTGGAGGAGCAATCAGGCATCATAATCTTCAGATTTTAAATGGAAGTCTTGTGCTAAACTAAAAATTGTCACATTCTATCAGAATGGAATGCATTCTTCCCAAAGGTAGTCGGCAACAGTCTCATTGATAACACCAAACATGCACGAAGCGATCCATCTTCCACCGGGGCAACTGCAAAGTCAACGCTCATGAATGTGAAGAGCAACAGGGGACACTTGAGCTTTCTCTTTGCAAAGGTCAAAGGTGAAAAGTGTTTCCACTCCATTTTTTCAGACACGGACTTTGCCTTTTGAACTCTCTGTATTCATGTTAGTGATGTCGCTCAGAGGCATTTAGCACAAACATTGTTCATAGAACCATTTGGAATGGCCTGAGGAAGAAATAAAGCCCAATTTTGGGGATAAGGTTTTATTTATTTGAACATGGTTAATAATTTTAGTTTCAGTTTTATGTTTTTTTGTGGTTGCAAGATTAAAAAAAGATGACAATAAGAATTGCATCATAAAAACAATGAAAAATATGTTCATTAAAAACAATCTACCCAAATAGCTTGTGTGTGAAATCAATCGGCCAAGATGAAAAAAATCACTTTCCACTAAGTGCTCAAACAGACCATTTTCAAATAGCGTTTCAGTCAAAACATTCTCCTTTTCGTTTTATTTTGAAAAATGTTTTCTTCCAATTTCAGGTTTTTCTATTTTGTTGATTTCCAACAACTATCAACACTTTGAACTACACTAAGTCGTGCAGTTTATCTGAAGCTAACGCTTTTAGCTAATGCTAATCGCTCCATCCAAAGAAACCCCCAGTGCAGCTCTGCGGTTATGTAAATTCGCCCCGCTATTGTGTAACGGGAAGTGCGGAATGATATGATGAGATGCATTTTCAGAATGAAAAGATTTATGTGGTTGTTTAATGTCACTCTTAATGGTTACGAATGCACCCCAGGGACATTTGTCAACAAACAAAAGCCAATTTTCCATCATGTTCCCTTTTTGCATGATTTCCTACAAATACTCTGACATTAATATTGCAATATATTGCCAGCTTATGAACAGCAGTGAAGCCATCGGCATTGAGGCTCATTTTCTTTGTTTGAAAGCCCGCATTGCCAAAGAATCATTTGATGGCCTTGATAACATGTCCTTTTCGTTCAATCCGTTGAGCTATTTCGTAACACTTGCATAAACAAAGTTCGTCGAACCCATTTAGCTCCTTGAGTGGGCTTTCTTTGGAAATTACGCTCCGGAAAGTTCATGTCGTTTGCTATTCTGTTTTGCTTTTTGCACTTCCAGCGGAGTCTCCGGAGTGCCGACGTTGTTTTATCGAGTGCAGCGGCCGGGCTACCTTTTCCTCTGGATTTATTCAGCACGGCAGCTAATCAGAGGCTGTCCATGGGGATTTTTATTTTTTTTTTCTGGTTAAGCTGGGCAGGGGGTGGTGCAAAAAATAAGTGATTGTTGCAAAGTCACAGGTAAATCACCGCAAACTGCCTCTAGCCGTGTTATTTTATTTTTCTAGAGTCTCAGACAGATCTGACTCATGGAGTGAGACTAAAACAGGGCTGAAGATCGGACGACAAAAGCCATACAATTTAGACTTATGTTTAGCTCAACAGTCTACAGTGATAAGAGAAAAAGGTGATCCACCAATATTTATTTATCTGGGTGGATAATTGCTAAAATGCGTCCCCTGTCAAGTCATGTTTGAAACTGTTCTTGTTTTTATTTTGGTAACTTTCTGTTCCTTCCTGTAATTGTTCCACGAGACTAGCTTTTTGTGGAAAAACAAACGTTGATTTGGCATTTCTGTCATGAGGTTTGTGCTGCTTTATAACACTTTATAAAGACTTTTACGTCAGTTTACCACAATGGCCGTCGCAAGCTAGCCGCTAACTGACTGGCTGCCACATGCTAATCTTGACATTTTACAGTTACAGAGGGTTCATGAACAGATTTTATAGCCCAAACTACAAGCATAAATTGAAGCATTATTTTGGATACTTTCTTTTCCATTCATTTCAAACATTTGTCTTCAGCAGTAGCACAAATGTAGAACAATATAAAATAACAGTGAACGATGAAAAATGACTCCTTAAGGAATAATGAATACGCTTTCAAGAGTAAACATAATTGAGGCCCCGCAAAAAAACTCATACAATAATGACAGTAATAATAATAATAATAATAATAATAATAATAATAATAATAATAATAATAAATTACATTGGCACCATTTGGTGGTGAGTTGGTGCCATGCAACTATGTTGAACTGAGAGGGGGTAACTTCATTTAGTCTGGCGATATTTTGCGCTTTCTCTCTCTCTGTCTATTTATTTATTTGTTTTTTATTCATTGCAAGCCTTTTTGGGCCTCATTGTGGACATTTGCTACTGCGGACCCCCGAGCTCTGGCTTGTGGACCCCCATGGGTCCGGGAAACCCCAGTTTGATAGCCAATTATTTACAGCACAAAGTTGCATATCTGGCAGATATGCAGTGGGGGAGGAGGGGCTCCAGCGCTTTAGCTCGGCTCACCTTTACTGACCGATGTAATAAGATTACCTGCTTTGCACGTCATGACCACAGAGAGGAAGAGACAGAGAGATTTGAACCAGGGGCTGCCTGTTGTGCGAGCCTTGTACGGGAAGCCTTTCTCTGAAGACACTGGGATCGCTATGAGCTGATGAAGGGACCCCCACTTTGCTCCTGTGTCCTTCTAAACAGGCATTTTCACTCTCGGAAGCCAAAGCATGGTAAGACCCGTCTGTCTCCTCTTTAGATTGCTATTGATCGTCTGTAGCGTGCCATGTAAACAGCCACTGTTGGCTGTCTTTCCCGTGTGTCAGATATGACCCCCCCGCCATTTAATAGCATACACTCTCCCCACAGCTCTGCCCTCACCTTTGCCACCAATCTCTTAAGGGAAACTCTATACGAGTGCATCAGCATTGATGGCAGATTACCGAAGGATTATATCCCATTGACGGCACTTCACTCTATATGCTCCTATGAATGTGAGCAAGGTTTGACTGCATTTCTCTTCGGTGCCACGCGTTTTATTGGAACGGCAGGAAGCTGATGACTGAACGTCTCTCCGGGTCAATTCGTCCCCGGAGGGCGAGCAGCTGCGTTCCGTTATTAGTTTACTCACTTATGTGCTTCATATGCATATCAATAAGAGCTTCGTTTTATCATTTCACCCTGCGCCGCGGGAGGTGGACGAATGCGGGCCTCCTCCAAAACTTAATTCCTTCACTTTCTTTGACAGGCTCGCCTGGTAAATTACAAGCAACGTAATGAGATACTCCACTTCTTAAAAAAATCCCCCCAAAAAAAAGGTCGAATGGCAGTTGAGGCTTCACTTGTGACATTCCATAAAATGAACAAATGCCTCTAAAGAGGAGGAGGTTGTACCGTATTTGTTGTCAACCTTGCAGCTGCGAGAGAGAGAGAGAGAGGGTTTTTTTTTTTTAAACCTAAAAGCCCAAACGCGCACCTGCAGAGAAGAGACCACTTTGCTTTATGGTTTACAAATCAAACCATGGTGGAATCTCTCAGGATGAAAGCAAATTGGTCGATTTAAAAAATACAGTTTCCCATAGGAGTGGTTAGCACGTCTGCCCCACAGTTAGCAAGTTCTGGGTTTGAACCTTCCCGTGTGGAGTTTACACGTTCTCGCGCTGCTTGCGTGGATTTCTCACTCAAGTGCAGCGTATGACGGTTTCCTCCCGCAAGCCAACGACAAAGAAAACTGTTGGTTGGATCTTCCCATTGGAAGTAGACATAAAATACCTGCAATAATAAAACTTGAATGAACTTCGTCGTCTAAATCCAGTTCATCGTTGAAGTGATCCCTTTTATGGCTTTTTACTGCATACCGACTGTAATGCCCTGGCATGTGGGAAAGGAGAGCCACAGCCACCGATGCACTTTTGCATGTATGGGAGATAAAACTATATACAGTATATAATTTTTTTTTTTTAATCTGACAATTTAAAATACTCACAGGTATATATTCTTTATCCTCTGCCTTAATTTTACAAACTCGGATAAAGATACGATTTTTTCAGTTACAATTCCTCCACATCAGGTTAGATATAAACGCATTTTAAGTTTTTTTAAAAAAAATTATTTATTGTTATATTTTTTTTTACAAAATCATCATCTTTTCTACATTTTCAAGCTTATATCCTCAAAGCAACTCTCCTCAAACGAACTGAAACTGTAGTACAGGCTTCATTTCAGATTACTCCACATCAGCTCGAAGCTCTTAACGTGTCTTTCATGTCCCTCTCCCACCTCCCTCCAACCCCCCCCCCCCT
>CAAKHF010004520.1:36123-51724 GCA_901007745.1 Hippocampus kuda
GGGGGGGGGGGGGGGGGAATTGTCGCGCCATTTTAAAGTGTCCAACTCGGTGCCTTCTTCCAAAGGGAGAAGGGCAGCTCTGTCATATCAGTCGCACAGTGTCACATATCAGACATTGTAAGTCTGCATCGCCTAATGGAATTAAATGTGCAAATAGGATCCATTAGTAGCGGGCCAGTGGAACTGCTGCAAGCCAGCATGGGAACGAGTCAAAGATACTGGTGCAGTGCGAGAAGACAGTTGGCAGCAGAATGTTTGTCTGTTCAGTTCAGCGATGTTTTTATTTTTTTTTTGAATGCAGCTTTCCTTTTGCCAGGCTCGCTCTTGCGGCTCTTTTGTCAGTCTCTTCATTAATGCAAGTGTCATTGTGTTATGGCTTCTCTTAAGAGAAGTAATCAGCATAATGTGTTTGAAAAAAACAAAACAACAAAAACAAAAAAAAAAAAGCAAAACATGATTAATGAGCTTGGAGGAGATACCGCTCTGCGGTAAAACCAATCACATTTCAAGTTAGGGTTTGGAGACAGGTTCGTGTTTTAAAACCCCAGGTTCAATTTTCCACCTATAATTACATAAGATATATAGATTTGAGAAGGGCTGTTTATGTTCTTTGTCCTCTGCATAGAATGACTGATATTAGTGCCGTACTAATGAGCTTTGAGGAGCTAATATGACCCATTGAACAGTACATCCGTCTATCTGACATTGGAGTTTCTAATCCGTCTTTCAAGGCAATGTTAGGATTTTAACTTTTTTTTGACATGGTTTCAAATAAGGGTTTCAGATTGGGCAAAGGGTTCAAGTCAGGCTTCCAGTTTTGGATGTCTTAACAAGCTTTCAAATGAGGCAAGACATTTTGAGTTAGGTTCCACTATACCAACGCCAAGGCAGGATCATTAGCTTCCCCTTATTTCGAAGCCGCATGTTTACGGACCTCATTATTGTGCTGAAAAAAAAAAAGGCTTGGGGATTTTGGATTGAAGTTCTCAAGTCATTAGACAAACCTCTTGACAGTCTCATCCGCACTGCGATGAACAGCGGTAAAGTCAGCCTTCGAAAAAAAAAAAAAAGTCAATGCTGTTTTCGCCTGCTCTCAGCTGGCATGCGGCCAATCGAGCGCCCCGTGACTCGGCGACAGCGAGCGCGCGCCGGACGTCGGTCACCGAGGTCCCTGGAGTCAACTGGACTTAGTTTACGGGGCTTTAGACCGCGGTTGGAAATGACTTTGAGGTGGAGATTAGTGTCTCCGAGGTCCCCACTCCTTCCTCGCGGCGAGTTCGAATGCCGGGCCCTGTTGATATTACGCGCGGAGAAAGATATTATCACCTCGCAGGGGTTAAGGTCCTATGTAATCAAGTTTGGACTTCATGCCATCGGGAGGGTTTCAGATCAGGGTTAAGGTCCGAAACAAGAGTTACTGTTCCAAATTGAGAGTTCAGCATGAGGCTGGTGTTAAAATAAATAAATAAATAAATAAAGGATTGTAATTTTGGATTTCAGGCCAGGTTTGGGGTTTTGAATTAGGATTCAGGTTACCATAAGAGTTTCAAGTTAGGCTTTCAAATAAGTATTTTAAAACACTTTTAGGGCTTCAAGTTATGGTTTCAAAGACTCAAGATTCAAGCCAGGGTTAAGGTTTCAAATTAAGACTGAAAGAGGTTTCAAAGTAGAGTTCCAAGCTGTGGTGAGAGCTTCAAGTCCAAGTAAGGTTTTAAGACAAGATTAGGGTGTCACATTAGAGGTGGGGTTTTAAATTTGGGCTTCAAAGTAGGATTAGGGTTTCAAAGAAGGGTTCCAAACCAGGGGTGGTGTTTCACATTAAGGGCTTAAATAAGAGTTTGAAGCCGGGGTCAGGGTTTCAAACAAAGGTTAGAGTGCCGAATTAGGACTTCAAAATCGGGTTATGGTTTTATTCAAGGGTTCCAAACCAAGGTTAGGGTTTTGATTTGGGGTTCAGAGGCAGGGTTTTAGGGTTTTGGACAAGTTTTAGGGTGTCAAATTAGGGTTAGGGTCTCAAAGTAGGGTTCCAGGCCATGTTAAAAGTTCCAAGCCAAAGTAAGGTTGTAAGATAAGGTAAGCACTGCAAACTGAAGTTTCTAATTCCGGCTTCAAGTCAGGTGATGTTTTCAAATGAGGGTTAAGGTTTTAAATTATGAGTTGAAGCCTGGGTTATGGTTTCAAGCCAGTTTCAAAGTAGGTGGTTAAGCCTGGGGATTCAAGCCCGGGTTCATATTTAGGTTTCAAATTGGGTGTCTGGCCAGGGTTGGGCTTTCAAAATAGGTTTTCAAGTTAGGATTTGGATTTAAAATTTCAAATGAAGGTTTTAAGGGTCAGGGTTTTGAGTCAGAGCTACGGTTTCAAATTCAGTCTTGGAGCCAGGGATAAAGTTTCAAAATTGGTTTCAAAGTCAAAGAGTTCACAAAGCTTTATGAACAAACAAAGCAACGAGTGACGATCCAATAAGTCCGCTTGGAAGAAGTTGCCGTTGAGTGGTGATGCATGCAAATGTGATTGGCAGGGAAATGCAACATAGCTGACTGACTGGAAGAGCAAATAAAATGCTCTGCTTTCCTCCATCGATTGAGCGACGGTCCCATCCAAAAGTTGCATTAGTTAATGCTGAGCGCTTGTCTGACATGGCCTCTTGCTTCGGGGAAATCTCATTTTATTTTCATACGGTGCCAAATCATGGCAGCATTATTCATCTCTCTCGGGAGGTCTTATGAAGAACGTGCGGGCGGTGCACTATAAAATGTTCACGGACGGCACGTTTGGATCAGGATGGAAAATTGGCAGGAATTGGGATGAAAAGGGAATCAACCAGAATTCTGGCATCTACTTCTTTACCATTCAGGAAAAGCCGAACAGCTGAACTTGATTTAGGCTGAATCAGAGGCACTTAACATGAGTTTAAATGTAATTGGTTCATTCTGAACATCGCCGTGTCCCACTTCGTAACTATGTCGGTAATTCTAACTACGCATGTCATTGTAACTAAGTAACTCAAAGAACGCCATAAAAAGCCTACTACAACTCTTGAACTTTATTTAGGTTAAAACAAAGGCACTTACAATGAGTTTGAACGTAATTGGGTCATTCCGAACACAGCTCCGTCACAAGAGGGTGTGCACACTTGCGCAACTTGCATTATCGCACTTGCTTGTTTTTACTTCCCATTCATTTTTCTACAGCTAAAACAGAAAAGTCTTGCTCTCACGTTCTATTATCACAAAAACATGTTATTTAAACAGGGGTGTGTTGACTTTTTCAATCCATTTCGTCTGATGTATGACGGGCGGAAAACCCGAGTCGTTATTCGTCTTCTACATCCGCCTCCACTACAGCGCAAAATTAAAAAGACAGTTCATAGCCTGCAGTTTCTCGCAAGACGTCATTGCGATAAAAGTGTCGTCTTTCCTTCTCTTCTGTGCAGAATTGAAGGCGTCTCGGCAAACAGCCCAGCCATCGTTTCATGTTTCCTTCTCCTCTGTAGTTCTACTTCAAACAATTGGGGTGGAAAAAAAAATCTATTTCCAGATACATTACATAAACAGGTGTGAAGTATTTGACGCCTTCACAGCCCAACGCAAGAAATTTGAAGAGCGCTGCAATAAAGTCGCGTTCCGCTTTAATGCTTTGGGAGGGGAAAAGGCAGGTGGGCCATTGCTACGTCGCTTTATGTAAATAATCCGACGTCATACCGTCAATCAATCAACACAAACTTTGAGTGTTAGGGCCACCCTAAAAGAGGGATTAAAAAAATGTGAATGAAAGTCATCAAATTAGGAGAATACTGCTCATACTGCTCGTCAGGAATTCAGTCTTGTCATATCGTCACTTCTCAAAATGATTTTTAATGACTCGCATCTATGTGGAGTTTTTGTAAGAAATGATTTTTGAACACAAACGGTACATCACCAACACACGTGGCTACACAATATGACATTCACAGACATATATTCTTTCTCCTCTGCAAAGAACGACGCACCACATAGAGTACCACTAGTGAGAAATGACTGCTCTATAGGTTATATATTCAATTAGAAGGTACTTTGTTCCCAGAGGCGGGTATTAAATGTAGCGGCTGCATGTCTCCCGACATACCACTGTGTCATACATGGTGTTAATAAATTGCGTAGCTGGCCAGATTATGAGGGAGATATCAAGTTTTAGTGGCGGGATCGTCTGATTGGATGTTTACCCCGTTGGGAACGTTATCTTGATCTCGATGCGAGTGGCAAATGCGCCAGTTGTCATTAAGGTGCCGCCCTTGTTACTGCTGATTGTGTCTCGCAGTAGGTAACGAATTGCCACTGGGTTTATTGTCCCGACATTCAATCTCGCTCGCCGGTTGATTGTAAAGAAACGTGCACGGGTGCACGTGCGTGTGCGGCGGCAGGTTGGGTTTCGGTCTTCGGTTTTTGCGTCGCACGGAGTGGCGCTCGGTTACTCCAGCGGTCAGCTTTCAGTTTGCCTTGAGACGTTACGCGCCTGTGATGTCATCCTGTGGAGACGTCGGTATTGTGTCGTTGGCCGGTTTCTGTTGAAATCGGGCAATTATTGCCGTTTGAGAATGATGATGATTATTTTGAAAGCTAGTCATACTTGGCTTTCTTGGGAATTGGATTCGCTCATACGTGAAGTCGGTCTTGACTCATTAAATGTTCGACAAATATGTCGTGAATCAATTCATTGTTTCAAGCCTTTTTGTTTGACTTAGAATTCCTCAAATCCTCAGAGTGTGTTATGGACTTACTGGTTCGGTTTGACACCAAATCTTCCCATAAGAAGAACTAAAACCACGAATCGTAATAACATGACGCCATTGACTGAATTGACATGAGCGAATTCATTGTGCGGTGTACGAGAGGAGCCACAAAAATACTCCGTATAAACATTTTTTAAAAATATTCCCATTGGCATTCTTAGCAATGTGACGAATGACAAAAAAAACTTTTATTGTTGCCCACAATAAAAGGAAGTTATTCCCTCAGATAGCTTCTACCAAAAGGAAAGCCAAAGAAAAAGCAAAGCACATTTTGAGCTGAAATGTCCTCACATTTTTGGGTGCATTGTTAAATTTGATGAGGTTTTGCATGGCCCGTGTGATTTATGAGGGGTTTTTTTTTTCCCCCACCCCCCTACAGTGGATTCTTGTGTATCAGATCCTTGATATCCCGTGCCTCAGAGCACACGGTCATTTGTTACATGCTCACTTTGATAGCCTGACACAAATACTCTCACGGCAACGGGCTGTTGATGCAGCGTCTATATTCTATTACCTGCGTTAAGGAGGCGGTGGGATGTTGGTCGTGAGACTGATGAGGACGTCAGGCCACTTGAAAATGGCAATTTTTCCTCCTCCAACTTCAACGAGACGCTTTACTGCTGCGCCTGCCGCTTACACAGCTGGGGGTGGTTTACCCCGGGTGGAAAAAAAAAAAAGTCCCTGACACTTGGGATTTTTTATTTCAGCGGAGCAGGTTTCATTATCGTTAGCGTGTGAAAACTGCGCTCTGTGATTCAGCATGAATGCTTATCACAGTTTAGCAAGCAATTATCAAAAGCCTTGTAATTATCAACACTTTTTTTTTTTTATCCCAGGGTACTTTATCAGAGCAGACTGAAAACACGTTTTTCTCTCGTTTCCCCGCAGAGGGATCCTTCCAATCCTATGGTTAAATGCCCTTGGATAGCGGTTCAACTATTTCAAGGCCTCTTTCTTAGTTTTGATTTAGAACCTTTAGCATTGGCAATACTCAGTCCGTATGAGCCCTCGAACCGACTGGCTTCTTGATTAGAGTCATCCGGGATAGGCTCCAGCTTACCCGAGACGCTAAACAAGCACAAGCGCCGTGGAAAACAAAGGACGGGATGGATGAATATGCGCAATCAGCTCGCGAGAAGCTAACGCTACAGTCTGCACCATCTTGGGCTTCTGCCTCCGTTTTATCAAACATCTCAACAATGGACTCCATTGCACGACGCTGTCCGCGTAAAGTTGGTTGAATTGTAGCGAGTCAGCGGGAACGAGGGAACAAAAACTGGAAGTGGAAAGCTACCAAAACAAAACAATAGTAGGAAGCAGTGCTTGGCAAAAACAACTCTTCTGCTTATGTCTTGGGACTTTAAAAAGATGTGAACCCCTTCTGTCATGAAAAAAAATGTACATACAAGCAAACACTACTCCAACTTTGACAACAAGTGCCGCTTGATGGCTAGCAACCAAGCGGCTAGTATTAGCAACTGACTCCAGTGCCCACTGAATCAGGATTATTTCCCGAGAATGTTACTTAAGGAAACAAAACAAAACAAAAAAACCTTACAGTGATTCGTCTCAGATTCGAGCTTCTTCTATTCTGATAACTCAGGTTAAATTTAGCATTTCAGGATGTCGTGTTGCCCCTCTGTTACACACAGTTTCAAACTGAAGGTGTTGAATGAAACTGTGGAGTTTCCTCACAATTTTACAGGGACAATATTGTCCTGTTTTTTTTTTGTTTTTTTTTTTTTAACGAGGATCATGGATCACTTAAAGTAATTTTCCGTCTGTACTCAGTAAGAAATCTCTCCAGCTCGAGTTTCATTAAATTTGAGAGAACGTCATTGTGCCGCGATACGGGAATGTGACACAGCGTGGAGGAGAGGAAATATGGAAGAAGCTGTGGAATGAAATGACTTCTCTCTCAGGGGGTTGGGAACTTGTGCAGGACTGCAGTTTTTTTGTTTTGACGTGATAGAGGAGAAATGGATGTAGAAATGAGAGAAATCAAAGTTGCTGTTGTCACAATAAGCACAGAGACAACAACACTTTAGGACATATCTTTGGAAACGACGCACTTGAAAGCCTCAAATATGCGTTGATTGTGCTGGCGAGTGGAGCTCCGAGTAGGAGCTCGGCGCACTAGTGGTTGCGCTTTTTAAACACTTTTTTTTACTGCCCCTTAAAGGCTGAGATATACACACTGCAGTCTTAAAACAGAAAATCTAACAATCAGGAAATGGAGTCGTGATTGGGCAGCTCTCGTTTTGAAACCATCCACTGGTTTCATGGTACTTAATAAATGGTACCGCGAGACACGCCGCCGTCATTTGATTGGTTGACAAAGTGTAAAGGTCAGTTAATCGTCTCATCAACATCGGGAAACTCTCGTTTTGGAACCAGTTTTACGCTAACCAAAGAGCATAGTTAGACACACTGCCATCTTTTTGATTGGTCAACAGAAAATGTAATTATCAGGTAATCGATACACCATGATTGGCCAGCCCTCGTTTTGAAGCCATCCATAGGTTTTACGGTACCTAAAGGACGTAGAAAGACAAACTGCAATCTTCTAATGGAATGGAAACAAATTTGTTATTGCACATGTCAGGAGTACAGGCAATGAATTCCACTTCACAGTTACAAGCTGTCCAAGAGACAGAAGAAACAACGACCAACAGAGGGAGACCAAACGGGAAGCCTGATGGGTCGGCAATGCCACGATTTTCTTAGATGAAAAAGAAAAACACAAGAAAGGGGCAGAGAGAAAGAAACAAGTACCAGACTCTGCTCCGATGAGGGAGTCATGAATCTGGAAAAAAAAAAGAACACTTAGCAAACAGGCACATGAGGAGAAGACAGAACAAACAATGACTCAAATATGAGATTCAATCAATCGGTTCATCATGATTGGAATCTTTTCAGAAAACAATCCACGGGATGTCCAGGTCTTAAATCGCGGCTCGAGACACGACGCTGTCTTTTCATTGGTCAACAGAAAACAACATTGAGCTCATCACTTATTCATGACTGGGCAGCCCTCACTTTGGAAACATTTTAGTTTGGCACAATGCGGTCTATTAAAATTGTAACTCCTGACTGTCAGTGGTAATAGAATGGGGAAGAACACCAAAGGCACCTTTCGTAAAAACGACGCGCGTGCTTTTATGAACATCACTTGATGGATATCCTCCATGGTTTCTATGGAAGAGCGGGATTAAGGAAACCACTTTAAATGTTAGGGAGGGACACGCGACAACACTATCGTCCTGGGCCAAGCATGTGCTATGAAGGTTGATTTCACAGTTTATCGCCTGCTCTATGAAAAGAAAAAAAAAAAAGTCTTGTGGGAGAGAGGTGTGCCATCCAAAAAAAAAAAAAAAGCACCAGGATGAGTTTGATAAAAGCAGAGGAGTCGCTGTTCCTCTGCGTATGACACTTCTACTCTCTTTGGATGGTCGTGTTGCTGTTGATCTGTGCGTGCTCACAGTACGGCCTGCCTGCTTGTCAGCGTCAGTCACCAGCGGTTTATTTATTTATTTTTTTATTAGCTCACATCTCGGACTCCAGAGAAACCCTTTTCAAGATGAGGGACAGCTTGATTTGATCACTCAAAATGAATTCTCTTTAGTCGAGCTGTAGTTCAGGGCGCGACCTCTCATACGTTGCTTGTTCATCAATTAGAGTGTATTGAGTGGAGTGGGTCAGCGAGAGGGTCAGTGTCATGACTGATCCAGGTAGATTGGAAAGGATGTGCAGGCGAAATTAAAGCTGACAAACAGTCAATTGTTGCGTCGTGAGCGTTTTACCCTTGGGACGACTTTATTATAGTGAATGAAAACGTATGAAATACTGTGACTAAAATTTTGGGGGAAAAAACGGTTGCTCCAAACAAACAAAAACTGAAACTATATTTTACGTTCAGGAAATATAGCAAACATTTCCTTTGTTTCAGTCTTGGTCAATTAATGTGATCATTTGCATGATCTTTTTGGGGTTTATTTTAAATCTGTTTATTTCATATTTCTGTACTAGCATACAGAAGAAAGAAACTTGAGCGGCAACTGTATTTCATTTGGGAATTATTAGATCATACATACTTTTTTAATCTCCACAAATACCCCATTTTTTTAAAAAGCTAAAAAAAAAAATATACTAAAAATGAGGCATTTCCGAGAAAATTAAAAACCAATAAAGACTCGCATACCCACACCAAAAAATGAATTAACCGAATTAAAAAACAAACAGAATTTAACTGATGTAAAAAAGCAAGTCGAAACCAAAGCTAGCTTTGCTGCGCAGCTGTCTCTGCTGCGTGTGATGTGTTCAATGACACCTTGTAAACGAGTCAATTATTATACTTCACCTTTCCTCTTGCCATATTGTGTTGCAGGTAATGTTTGTTTCTTTTCCATTTTGATGTACGTAGTTGTTATTTTTCATTTAGTTGATCGTATCATTCGTGCGAACCCGCAATTCCTCGTGGCCGCCATTCACATTTGCTACGCAGCTGTCTTTGCTGCGTGTGATGTGTTCAACGACACCTCGTAAATGAGTCAATTAAAAAAAAAATCTTGTATATAGTTGTAAAATTGGATTACTGGGATTATCATTTCATCATAATGCCTTAGTTCAAATCCCTCTATGATCACAGTTAAAAAAAAGAAAAAAAGAATAAAGACAACGTTTTCTTAGAAGCAGAGCTACACTGTGATAGTTTGTCCAGGACCGATTGCGAAATTTCTTCTTGCCATACTGTGTTGCAGTGTTTCATTAAAATAACATCTATCATCCACCTGAGTGTCAGCGGTTTTAGAAGCGACAGCGAGCTGCAAACTGTTATGGCCCGTCACATATATACTGATTTGACACTGCTTAACCAATCTTTCACGCCACGCTATCTGGCCATTGTTAGAAGCTTGTTGCAATTTGTGTGTTTCATTGTTGGCCTTCCAAGTGCCCTGTCGACGCACGTCTGTCGGGCATAACGAGGTAGATTCATTGGGGGAAGCGGTGCGCGGTGTTTCCCCCCAGAGTGCTGCAGCATTTAAGGTCAATCACGCTGTCATCACGGGCGCACCGATTCACGGTGTGTCACTTTCCGGTAGGAGGATTAGCTCTACCTGCTATGAACTTGCCAGGAAAAAGTTGGGGGGAGGTTTAACAGTCTGTAAAAGTTCAACAAATTGGAACAATGAGACTTTGTACATGCATTGGCAGCCTTTAACATTGTGATGGCGGATTTTGATGGCAGGAATTTCTGTCAAATTCATTCAAATTGAAAGTCTCCAGAGAGGACGTAACTTGCAATCTCTCTTCCATCTCATCTGAAAGCTTTTCTCCCCCCTTTTTTTTCTTCCAATTATTCAAGCAAAGTTGGAAGCAGAGAATTTCATACCTTGCGTTAGCTTGCGTTGCTTCTCCAGAGATTCACTTGCTAATTTAATTGACGATTTTTTGCATGACGGCGGCAACAAAACCACCCCAGAAGTCTACGGCAACAGCGAATTTAAAGGTGGAAGATGCAGTCAACTGATTGCGAGCAAGATAATGACCCAAAACATTCAATCAAAAAAATTGGGCTTGACTCTTTAAAATTGTTTTTAAGTGGTGTGCAAGACAAACAATATGTAAATAAGTGCAGTGGCACCTCATAAGGTTGAATAGTCTGTTCGAAGGATGCGTTGGTTTGTATTTCCAAAAATCTGGCCCGTAATGCACCTGATTAATTTGAGGCATATTTTGAATGCCATTTTGAATACATTTTGAAGGTCATGAAATGGAACTTTACTTTTAGTGAGTAACAGATGCAGTGCTAAACAAAGCTCACTTCCAATTTGATTCCGTTGCAGTCCAGAGCGATTTGATTCAATCACTTTATTGTTGTTGCGTGATCTTTTTTTCTTTTTTCTTTCATTCCTAGATATTTCTTTTTCCAGCTTTTAACCGAATAGAGCCAGATTTGGTTTTGCGTCACATGATGTGCTCTAGGGGCCTTATTGATTGTGCTCATGGGAGGAGCTCTTGCGGGCATCTGCGACCGCTGAGATATGAGCGAGTGATGTGGTGATGATTTAGAAATGTCTCCGTTAGGGTCGCCAAGGGGTCGAACATTTCTGGTAAATCTTCATTGATCATTTTTGGTTGGATAGTCACGGGGAATTAAGATGGTGAATCATCCATCCGTCCATTTTCAACAGCGCTCATCCTGAACAAGGTCGCGGGAAGTCGCCGAAGCCTATCCCAGCTGACTTCGGGCGGAAGACAAACGTCACCCTGAACTGGTCGCCAGTCAGTCGCAGGGCACATATGGAGACAAATGAACATTCACACTGTCAACATTCACACAGTGGGAACCGATCCCACTGTGCCTGCACACAAGACCGGCGTGTGTACCACGACACCATCAGCGACTAAAATGGTGAATTAAAAAAAACAAACAAACTGGATATTTTAATTAGGAATTAATTGGAATCAACCCTTTCAGGGACAGCGGTCACCACAGTGGACATTTTATCATGTCATCAGGTTACAGGTTGTCATTCTTGGTACATGAAAGAGTTAACTGGCATTTGAGGCCAATTTTAATGAAAAGGATGAACGTTCAAGCATAAATACAAAGCGCTGTTTTGTCAAAAGCAGGCATTTATGCAAAATAGTTCCCCGCCATGTTCAAAGTGTGAATCTGGTTGTTTGAGTGTTCACATATATTTTTCCCCCCCACAATTTTGAAATTCCCGATGAATGGCCAACCTTCAATTGAGCAAATTCCTCGTTTTGCAGCACCAGTCGCCGCGAGATCGTCACGAAAGACACTGCCAAAGCAAACGTTCATCGGGGGCACAAAGTGGAAGCCGTTAGGCTGGGCCAAGGCGTTCTCCAGACCCAAATCCTATCGAGCATGGATTTTTGCCCGATGAGAACTAAATGGGAGTCAACCCCTGCAAAACAAACAAACAACTGAACGGCTCCGTGGTGACAGCAGCACAAGAGAAGAATGCTGCAGGAGTATTAAGATTGAGGCGGAACTAATACTGTAGGTTTATCCCAAACTGCCAGTGCCTTCTCTCTGTTCAGTGTGCTTCAAACGGGAAGTGACAGCCGACTGAACGAGGAGAGGTGTTTGTGTGTTGCCCAAGCATATTTTTGTGACGAGACTCAAATGAAAAAAAAAAAATCTCTTTTTTTTTTCTCTCTCTCTCTTCCAAGGTTGGCAGGCAATAAGGCTTGACAGAAGATGCGACGGGGCCGGTGGTTTATCAGATGGCTGGCGACAGGAATGGTCATCCTGTCTTCGCTAAGCGCCGTCTGGGGCCAGGACACCGACGGTAAGAGCAGAATATCTTGTCAAAGAGCGGTCGCGCTGTTTTGAGAAAAAAGAAAAAAAAATCAAAAGACGATTATTGCCGCGTGACATCCTCTGACATTTTATTGTATGAGCAAGTATGAAGGCCGCACTGAAAAAGCCAAAGGAGTCTTGCTGTGGTCGCACATCCTCCGATGCACTTCTCCGAATGTAAACGTATGCTCAATCGAGTCAGAATGGTCATCGCATATTGTCGTCAATTTGTTTCACGTATCGGCCAAGGTAAGCGGGGAGTGCGCATGCGTAGAAGCCACAATCGTGCTACTTTCGAGCGGACACTCGAGTAATTCCGTCGCCGTCGGTCGCGAACGCCGTGCTAGCAACAAAACAAAAGGGAGTTTGCAAACTCACGCCCCACCTAAGAGACGAACTAATTTAGTTCGGAAGATGCTCATACGATTCATTTTAGGTGAATTTAAAATGGGAAGTTAAAAGAAGTTATTTTCAATTAAAAAGTATAACCTTTCTGGCAAAAGTTTTTTGTCGCTAATATCAATAAGAAACGCAAATGTGTTTTTTGGGTGTGGGTCTGAGCCGGGGGTAATATCCGACCTGTCCAGCTTGCACATGCAGCTCCTTCCGTCCTTTTCATCAAAGCGACTTGTGTGAATCCACTCGGACAGAACGTTGACTGACGCTCGCTCTCCTTTGCCGACAAATATCACGACTTTGCTGCGAGTCGGACAGACGTTTCCGAGCGACTTGACAAAATAAAAAAAAAAGACCAATAGGCACGAATAGGGCAAATGAAAACCTGCGAATAGGTGAAATCGCAAATGCCAAACCCCAACTGTGCTTGAGTCCACTGTAGTGCAATTTCAATCTAATAACATTTCCTATTTGACTAGCAAAACTGTAATTATCAAAGTATGATCGTTTCGGAATATAAATATGTCATTCTCTTGAATTGAACAATTTCTTCTTCCTCTTTAGAAAAAAACTGACAACTGACCTTTTTCTTCGTCTATTACTGTTATTATTCTGCTGGAATGACATTTCTCCTCATCCCGCTACTTTTTCCAGTTAAACTATTCATTGATTGTTCCACTGCAACAAATTTATTCGGATACAATTTCTCATTTTGTGGAATGTGACCTTTTTTTTTTTTTTTTTGTCCTCGTAGCATTTTTTTTTTTCTTTCTTGAAATGATGACTTTATACGTGCACTTTTCTCTTTGTGACTTTTTTTTTTGTAAGATAACAGCTTTCTCATATTATGATGACTGATCATAACATTTACTCCAATTCTGGTTCCGATTACCTTTTTCACCACTGCCGCAGGTTTTTCTTCTCGTCTTTTCGATAATGGCTTAATTCTTGTAATTATGTGCAGCGCAAGTGCAAGCAGCAGCGGCGGCGGCGGCATCGGCGGCAGCACATGTGGGTGTTGAATTGTGTTTCAGCCGTTATTTCATGCTTTTCTTGTTGCCTGACAGGAAGCCGCAGAACATATGCAAATGAAGAAATATTTTGGTAATTTGGCTTCACCGGCAGACAATATTATTATGCGAGGCAAGCAAGTCGATGCAAAAAGAGGCCCGCGCCCGTTCGACGGCAGGCAAAGTGCAAAGATGACGTAACCATGTCACAAATTCACACGTCTGTTGCCGTGTGTGATGTCATCTGGTGACATTTAGCCACTTTTGAGCACGCCACGTTCCACTTAACACAGTCATGGCGTTTCCTCTTTCTTGACTTATTAGGTCGGAGCCGGTGAGGCTGCTATTGCCCATGTGAGTCTTTAGTTCCACCCAGGGATGGTGTAGGTTTAAGCAGGGGTGGATTTTATTTTCACCTCTCCTCAATACGACGTCTCCCTCGTAAATCTCCTTCCTCTGCCCACCTTGAGGCGCCTTTCGCCTTTAGCTCTTGCCAGAATGATTGGACTTGAATATTGGGCACTGGCGTGTTCGAACATGGTCGAATCTCTGAATTCGATATCGGTTGAATAGCATTTTTTTTTTTTTGTTTTTGGTCAATATAAATAACACAAGACAAAATTTGTGTTTTTAGATAATAGGCACGTTATTTACAGAGCACGTTTTGTGAACAAGGCAGTTGAATGTGCTTCACACAACAGTACATTTAAAAACATTCCCATAATAAACTAAGCCATTCATTCCGTATAATCTACTTATCGGAGTCAGTATGAATCACAATGTGTTTGTAAAGTTATCTCACATAATATAATTAATGTAATAAATAGAGTGAAATCTATTTTTAGCATTGACGATCTTTGTTTCCATTGGGAGGGGGGGGGGGCACTGTTGTCGAGTGAGTTCGGGTTGGAGCAACTCCCTGAAGTCGAAGTGGCTATTTTTTTTCTTTGACTTGAACTGTCCACTTTGTTCCAGTGGACTTTTCCTGGTCTTGGCAAATGCTATGTATATTTAAAACAAACAAACAAACAAACAAACAAAAAAAACTAAATTAAATACTCAAACTAATCAAAACCTAAACTAAAAAAACAACAACAAAAACATT
Source organism: Hippocampus kuda (assembly GCA_901007745.1). Lineage (NCBI taxonomy): Eukaryota > Metazoa > Chordata > Actinopteri > Syngnathiformes > Syngnathidae > Hippocampus > Hippocampus kuda. Next base: position 50,736 of record CAAKHF010004520.1, read on the forward strand.
CAAACTAACTGAATATGAAACGGCAAAAGTCAAACCTCGGTTCCCAATATTTGTCTATTTCTCTCGCAATGTACTTTGAGATTAACCGGAAACCAATCCAGTCTGTTCTGTGACTCAGCCCGGACAACGATACTTTTCAAAGCAGAAAAGACCTTTGCACAGATTCATCTGCACTAATCTCGAAGACCAAAGGTATTTCGCGTTCAATCGCTCTCTTCGTCACTACCTCGTTTCATGTTTCATGAGTAATCCCCTCTCCCTTCATGTTCTCCTTTTGACTTTGCTGCTGTAATCTCATTCCGGGAGTTTCCCCCGACATGCTAAAATCCCGCCTTGCACCTCTTGTACGCCCATTGATGCCAACACGAATGCAGACGACCGCGCCCGATAGTTCAGCGAAGGTCCAACATCAGTACGGAGCGCAGTGGCCAGATGTAAAGTGCACATACATCACCGCTAAATCCCTCCTGACGCTTAATCCGCATACCAACGCACACCAGCATTTACGTGTTTATGAGTGCGTAGGGTGTGGATTAGTCGATATTTTCCGATGGACGCTCCTGCCATGTGACGACCACGCCGCCGTCCTGTCTCCGCACGTTCATTCCAACTCACAGTGATTGTCTATTTTGGGGATTTTCTGATTAGAGGCCAGATGTGCCGCCGGGTTCTGGCTCAAGCAGCCTTTGGAAAATGGGAAGCGTTGAATTGACAGCGGATGGGGTTTAATCTGTCCGCCAGTGCGTTCTAATCAGGCTCCAGGGCAGTACAGGACGGAGAATGAGGAGAGGGGTACTCCTAGTTAGACGGGGCTCTGAGCTTGCAGGGATTTTTCTTCCAATTGGCCCTGCCTGGAGCTTCTTGGTAGGTGATCGTGTGTGAGCGAGGGATGGGGGGGAACGATGATTGCAACCCATAACCTCCGAGAGAGGCGAAGACGGCATCTGAAGGTGAAGACAAACAAATCCTCCCCTATGACAGGGATGTTG
>CAAKHF010004528.1:0-13363 GCA_901007745.1 Hippocampus kuda
TGTGTGTGTGTGTGTGTGTGTGTGTGTGTGTATACACACCTGCTGGTTAACTCTACGTGAGAAGGCAGGCAAAAGCACCGATGACCAGTTCTCTACCGCAGTGGTGAGTCACAGTTGACATCAATTATTTAAAAGCCCACCGTTGTTTTCCGTCTCTCCACCTCTGCCCTGTCTAGGCGTGAGATTGCACTGATTCACCCCACCCGTCGCTTTTACTTAAGTGTCCAGTCCATCTTCATTTTGCTGAGACAGACAAGTATGAAGGCAGCTGTGCTCAGATGGCTCAGCACTTCTCCAATTTTTTGTCTTGAATTTGTTCAATATCACTTGCCGAGTACTCACATTTTTAACGTCCCTTTCATATCTGTCGTTTTCACTGACGGAAATGCTGTTGAGCCGTGCATTGCCTGGACCGTAATTCAATCAATTAAACCACCATCTTATTGATTTGCCTGCATTAATGGACTTCTTTGAAACCTCCACGGTCCAGTGGAGTGTAGGAGTCATGGACAATCGATAGTGCTGTCTGTTCATTTAGCTTTAAGATGGCAGGGTTCTTGCAGATCCTTAAAAAGCCTTGAAAAGGAATGAATCCACAAATCAAAAAACAAGGCCTTAATTGACATCAAAATGTTAATCAAATTCATCTTTGAGAAGTCTGAAAGTCTGAAATAATTTTGATTTTATGAATGTAAAATTGTCTTGCATCAACAAATAAATTAACATTCTTTCAAGACAAATTTTCAGAATGACTCTAGTAACATGCACAGTCATGAAAGCGGAAGCAACAAAATTGATGTGTGTTTAGTGGGGACTGCTAAGAACAGATCAATGCACGTCAGTTCTGTACTCCAGCAACAGCGAGACATCCAGAACAGTGTTCAGTGGGTTTTAAATTTTATTCTGAATGGAATTAAAAAGTCTTAAATTTAATTTAGGCTGTAGGAACCCAAGATGAGGACGTCCAGCCCTCCGAAAGGTAGATCTTTGATGGCAGAGATTTACTGTGAAAATCCATTTCACAAGCCTTCTTAGATGCATGCCCCCCCCCCCATCCCGCCCAACATTTCATTTTTACTAACAATTTTTTCATTAAGGCAATTGTTTTGTTTGACTTTTTCACAAGGCTTGTCTCATTCACTGTCACAGAATTTTACGATTAACCGTTGAATTAAATTATTTTTGTTCTTAATGAAAATTTGCAATACATGGTGAAGACTTCCTTAACATGTGCTTTCACGTATCAATAATGAGATTGACCAGCTGATGAACCAAATGCAGCAGATTGAGACGCAGCAGAGGAAGTTTAAAGCCTCCCGTGACAGTATTCTGTCCGAGATGAAGATGCTGAAAGAGAAGAGGCAGCAGTCGGAGAAGACGTTCATGCCAAAGGTGACCAAAATGACTTGAAATTTGTATGGAAAGCATATCACCAGGCATTGTGGTCATTTATACCTTAGGCGTCATTGTCTTTTTTTTAAGCACAGGTCATTTGTTGAAACTGATCATCGCTCTGTTTTTTGTGTCTTCTTTTGTTTCTCGTGCAGCAACGAAGTCTTCAGAGTCTGGAGGCCAGCCTCCATGCCATGGAGTCCACCAGGGAGTCACTGAAGGATGAGTTGGGCACAGATTTGCTTTCCCAGCTAAGCCTGGAGGACCAGAGGCGTGTGGATGACCTCAATGATGAAATCCGTCAGCTTCAGCAGGTGAGGGGGACATGAGGAAGGAAAAGTGTTGGAGTTTGGTTTTATTATTATGGTTTTCTGCTCTGTCCCTATTGAATCCATTTTTTTCATACATGCATTTAAAGTAGGGTGGCCCGGTAGTCGAGTGGTTAGCACGTCGACTTCACAGTGCAGAGGTACTGGGTTCAATTCCAGCCCCGGCCTTCCTATGTGGAGTTTGCATGTTCTCCCCGTGCTTGCGTGGGTTTTCTCCGGGTCCACCGGTTTCCTCCCACATTCCAAGAACATGCATGGCAGGCTGACTGAACACTCTAAATTGTCCCAAGGTGTGAGTGTGAGCACGAATGGTTGTTTGTTTCTATGTGCCCTGCGATTGGCTGGCAACCGGTTCAGGGTGTCCCCCGCCTACTGCCCGAAGACAGCTGGGATAGGCTTCAGCACCCCCCGCGAACTTAATGAGGATAAAGCGGTTCGGAAAATGAATGAATGAATGCATTTGAAGTATTTTAGCCATAAATGACTTTTTTTTTAAAAATAATTATTTACTCACATACTGCATGCAAGTTAAAAACACAAGTTTAACAAAACTAGAACTGTTACTCCTTGGATGTATTCATATAACGATATAGAGTATGATATTTATATCTAGTTGCTCTTAAGATAATCTATACCAAATAAACTGAACTAAAAATAAACGACTCCTGTAAAAAGTCCATGGCAATTCATATTCTGTAATTAAACTGACTGACTGATGTGCCAGTGTAAAAAGTGAAATTAATTAAACACAGGTCAATTGAGATGGTAATGGTAAATGGTAAGTGCCAAGAGAGAAAAGCTACGTTATATGGTAGAAATCAAGTTTTGTTTTTTTTTTTTTGCGTCATAAAAGCAAATCAGTGTCATGGTTGGGCAGCCTTTGACTGTTTGCCGTGAAATTGACTTATTTTTGCTTACACTAATAAAAAAAAAACAGTCCTCTGTGAGATGTGTTATTTTGGAGGCATTATGTTGAGAAAACCGTTTTAGAAAATACAAATGCTCTTCATTCATTTAAAATGATTAACATGAGCATGTGTAATGAAACCATAATTGTTTTTTCATACCATCGTTTTGAATAATCTCATCACACAATATTTGTTCATAAGTTTAAAATGGCCGTCATTGAACCTAATAAAAGTTGAAAAGGTCTCTGATAAAAAAGATTCCCACCGCTGTAATAAAAACATTGTTTTCTCAACAAAACAAATACTAATAATAATTCTAATAATGTTTGCAACATAATTAAAATAGATCAATTCATATGCACTTGAGTGCAACACCATTGTTGTCTTAATTTTGCCATTGTCCTTTTATTCCTGCTGCTGCTAGTGCATTTCAATGACCCGGGTGCGGTAAATGGTGCAGACAGCAGCTGTGTGTGGGAGGTTCCTGTGATCCTTTTTTTCTGTGCCAGCTTCTTTCAGCTCTCGCCCGAATAATCTCAAATTGTCCCCACTTGTGTTACGCAACTTCACCCACACAACCCAGAATCTTTAACGTATGTTTCTCCAGAGTTTGCACTTCTTCGATGTGACACGTAACACATTTTATTAAAGTGAACGTTGCCGTGGTACTCAGAGTGAATAGATATGGTCGCTGCTTTCTCAGTTGTTAGACCAAGACCAGTAGCATAAATAACATTTTGGTTTCTTGTGCCACCCGCAGGACAACAGACAATTGCTGAATGAGAGAATCAAGTTGGAGGGCATCATGACCCGAGTGGAGACGTACCTTAATGAGAATTTGAGGAAGCGTCTTGATCAAGTGGAGCAGGTATAGTGTGGCTTCAATGTCCGGTGGGAGCGGGAAATAATTACTTGATTCCCTGCTGATTATTATGAGCTTACTCGCATTTCATTGAGTAAAATGTATTCCAATCCCTGAGCAAAACACAAGTTAGTACTTTCCATAACTTTTCTCAGCAGGGATTTTGGTCAGGTTCAGGAGAGATTTTATTTGCATACAGAACAGGAAATTCAGTGCGCAGTCTCAAGTGGCCACTCGAGATGTATTTAAATGCCAGGTGTTGACCTGTGTGTTTTTGAATTAACTTTTGATTAGATCAACCCAAATTCATGTTAATATGTACTCAGGGCAAGGCCTGGAATACATTTGACTGTTGATTTAATGCAGAATAGGAATTTGTATGAACAAAGACTCTCCTTGTTTTGATTTGCAAACACAGGAGCTAAATGAGCTGCGAGAGACCGAAGGAGGCACTGTTCTCACAGCCACAACATCTGAGCTGGATGGCATCAACAAACGGGTCAAGGAGACACTGGCTCGATCAGAAGGTATGGTCAACACTATGGCCCGGAGAAGTACATAAAGCTCCGCTTGTGCGCTTGATAGAAGCATAGCAGTAGAACCATTGTCTTAATATTACTCTCTAATATAATAAAACCAACCAAACAGTATTGATTCAATTTGTTGATCTCAAACCATATAAGATGAAATGCAAGTGACACAAAAAACTGAGAAGTACTCGCATGTTCTCTCCTAGATCTGGATTCTTTGGTAGACAAGACCGAGTCGGAGATCAAGGATCACATCAAGAGCATGGACCGCTGGAAGAACATAGAGAAGGAACAAAATGACGCAATCAATCATGACACCAAGGAGCTGGAGAAGATGACCAACCGGCAGGGCATGCTGCTCAAGAAGAAGGAGGAGTGCATGAAAAAGATCAGGGAGTTGGGCTCGCTACCTCAGGAGGCTTTTGAGAAGTACCAGACTCTCACACTCAAGCAGGTATTACCGTCTTTACCTAACTTGCTTTTCAGAGTAAGGGCCTCTTTATTTAAAAAAAAAAAAAAACCAACAACAAAAAAACATTGGGATCACTTATTACCCCACAACTCCTCATTTATGTAATTTGTCAAGATCTCAAAATGTTTAGTTTGTTTAATTTGTGTTTAATTTGATTTTTTCTGGGCTGTGTACACTACTGGTATATTGGAGGAGTAAACATTTTTACCGATTGGGCCAACCTTTTTCTGTGCTTACACATTAAAGATTCCATTCAGAAAGGCAGTCTATAAAAAAAAACGGCTGTAGTCATTTTTTCCAGCATTTGGAGTAAATGAACTTCTTGATAGGAGCATCAGAGATTAATTTTATGAAACATTCTAAAGGCAGCAAATGAAGAAGACTGAAAACAGCATTGCATCAACTCAACAAAATACTGCAACTCCATCCTTAGGGATTCATGTAGCGCTGATTATTGAGAAGGCTGTCGTCTACCAGTTTGATTCATGCTTCTCAAATAAAGTTACTCCAATTATCTTTAGTTATGTTGCTATTAATAATTAAGGGTCGTCATCTATGTGAAGCTACGTTAATGGTTCCTCACAATTATTAGGTTTATGTTTTCAAATGATCACTTCACAATATTGCTTTGAATTCTTAATGACCCATTACTGGTGAGCTATTTATAGAACACACCCACGGGCACCTGTTATAAACATGTGAACTCAGCCTAGCAACAATCAGTACCGAAGATGAAAACATCTGCTCCAAAGCTAATTGAACTCGACTTGTGAGCCTCTCTGTGGTTATTTTCCACCCCTCTGTTAAGTACCGTCTTGGATTCCAAGCTTTATTTGTTAATCGGCCCTCACCAAACTTTGCATTCTTGTTCTTTGCTTGCTTGCTTTCCAGCAGCACCGTAAGTCACCAAATAAGCCTTTGAAAATAGACTTTGGCCAAGTAGATTTCTGCTCCACTCCAATGACTGGCCAGTTCAAAAATAAACAACTGTTGAATTCTGATGCAGCAAAGAAAGCAGAAGCTCCCCCCGGGAACGAGGCCTGAAGCTTTCGCCCACCCACCCCCTTAGCAATGACTCAGATACGAGTCAGTGCTCAGCTTGTTGCCTCTGGGGGGGCTCAGACTCTGACTGAGTGCACTTGGCTGCAGCTTCATTAATGTCTAAGCATGTACTCTTCTGCGTACGTGTGCTGTTTTCTTTCCATGACAATGCTGAGAATAGCCCTCCTCTTTCTCAAACAACCCACATAATAACTCTTTCTCGATGGAAGCGTGCTCTTGGACAGGGTGATGCCATCGATTGCAGAAGTGGAGAGGTGATGGAGTATGCTCTTTGCTGTTCCTTCTGCGACGCCAATCAATGGATAGGTCACGGGGTTTACAGAGAGTGTTTTGTTGTTGTTGTTTTTTTTAGCTCAAGCATCTTACTAATTCATCAGCTAACCTTGTTTTCAGAAGATGATAGAATGTAATCATGCCTATGATAAGTATGTGCCTACCTGCATTTCCTCAAATAGCGGCTGTCCGTCTAAAAGATACTCTGCCCCAGTTAGTGGCAGGGTTCATCATCCAAAGGCATGTTAAAACCTCCCTGAAATAGACACCTAACTTTATCCATTGGGGAAGAAAATCTGTTCGTAGCTGTCATCGTCTCAGTTCATAAACATGTTTGTTTTTAATAGCGCACACATAGTATTACTTTTCAAGATTCATCAAAGTGATCACGAAAAAGGCTATCAATGTAATCTTGGTGCTCTAAACTACTTGACTACTGTGGCAGCTTGCTACCTGTTAAAACCTCATTCAATGAAAAGAAAGAACTATATATCTTTTTGGTCTCTGTAAAAATTGAAGTACCACAGTAGCACATGGAGTAAAAATGCACCATGATAATTCGGGGAGAACTCATGTTCTATTCTTTCCCCCGGCCAGTTGTTCCGTAAATTGGAGCAGTGCAACACGGAGCTGAAGAAGTACAGTCACGTGAACAAGAAGGCCTTGGATCAGTTTGTCAACTTCTCTGAGCAAAAGGAGAAACTGATCAAGCGTCAGGACGAACTGGACCGAGGTTACAAATCCATCATGGAGCTCATGAATGTCCTGGAGCTGCGCAAGTACGAAGCCATTCAGCTCACATTCAAACAGGTACTGCTCTCCTAAAACCTTTTCGATGTGCAGTCCTCCACATTTTTGTCGGGTCACCTGACTCTTGCCCTGTCTCACACTCGCAGGTGTCAAAGAATTTCAGCGAAGTGTTCCAGAAGCTGGTACCTGGAGGCAAAGCGACGCTGGTGATGAAGAAGGGAGACGCCGAAGGCAGTCAGTCTCAAGATGAAGAGGGCGGCGCGGAGAGCGAAAGGGGCTCTGGCTCACAAAGCAGCGTGCCCTCTGTGGATCAGTTTACCGGCGTGGGGATCAGAGTAAGAGCCTCACTGTTTTTGGAATCCATTCTGTCCAGATTGCCCTCAAATTAGCCTATGTTTAGCCAGTTTTATGTTATGGTTGATGGGGTGTCTGTACTTTTTTTTTTTTTAATGTTTTTAATATTCCGACAAACTTTTGGTTATATGTTAGCTAACGCCAATTCCAATGATGCTTATACATTCGCGCTGACAACATAAACACCTTTCTGGTGAGCACTAAATTTCAACGCACTGTCACCAAGACAGCAACATGAAATGAAACCACAATCATGACATCAACACTTTTAAAGTTTAAAGCCGAATATTCACTGTGTCACATCACACAGTGAGAATCTTGAGTAAAGTGGACATGCGCAATTGTCTTCACAGTTTAAAATTGTTTCCAGGTGTCATCATTAACTCTATCGTTCCACAAGATGTACTTGTACGTCTTTTTAAAATTAGGCTCTGCCTACCATGGACGTATGTGTACGTCTAAGTCTTTTATTTGCATCACAGAGAGGAGGAGGGTCTGATGCAATCTGTGAACGAGAATAATCCGTTTGCATTGTAAATCATGTAAAAAAAGCGACCAGTAGGTGGCAGTGGAGCCTCACGTGCTTGAAATGCATGCTTTTACAAAAAGATCTTTTCCTCCATTTTTTGCCCAGGAATCACCATTTCCATGAAACGTAGCCATTTTGTAGTGCCGTTTGCTGAAGAATAGAAAAAGATAGAACCAATTTTTTTTTCTGCTGAAAGAAGAGAGTCCAAACTTTATTTTGGTAGGCTCCATGTTTCAATAGCATTAGAACCAAATATTCTGTGGGCCTTGCAAGATCAGTCAAAATCCAATAAAACGCTGCTCCGGTGAAAATGGCTGGGATTGAATGAGTTAAAGGTATCTCACATTCTTCGGTTAAATTAAAAAAACTAAAGGATAAAAAAACATTTCAGCCCAATTAATATCTATCCACTTGTCACACGCCGGTTAAAGGCATGCTGTTTTGAGGGGTGGGGGATCTGTCTCATGCAAATGCAGCCTACAGCTTTTGTTACCATGGCAATGTGGATGTCATGCGACCAAACGAGCATCCACTCTGTGTTGCCAACTGAGTAGGGTTGGGTATCGAGAATTAATCAGAACCGGGTCTAACATTGTGATATTCTCAGAATGCTTCCCATTTTCAAATTTTGGTCCATCGTTTCAATGCCACCACTGAAGAAGCTGCACGTGTGTGTGTGTGTGTGTGTGTGTGTGTGTGTGTGTGTGTGTGTGTGTGTGTGTGTGTGTGTGTGTGTGTGTGTGTGTGTGTGTGTGTGTGTGTGTGTGTGAGAGAGAGACGCTGCACGGCGGCGAACAAAAGTGTGGCTTAACTTTGTTAAACAAAATGACCAGTTGGCCCTCTTCGCACGACGAACATGGTGAAACACCTTTGGATACATGGTGATACATGCGTCACAACGCTCCCTCCCACTCTGACCCTCAGCCTAGCACTACATTGAAGTCAAAATTTGTACGTATAACATTCACATGAGTCTTAAGCCAACTCAGGCCGCCAACAAGTCAAACTGCAACTGAAATCTTGGGCCAATTAAAAGAAAGCAAACATTTCCATGTCTTTTTTATTTTTAATCCAGTTCCGAAAGGAAGCTATATTACATTGATGGTAAAAGTGACAGAGGGCTGTGTGTGTGGGTGTGTATGCGTGTAGGTGTCTTTTACAGGCAAGCAGGGTGAAATGAGAGAAATGCAGCAGTTATCTGGAGGTCAGAAGTCTTTGGTGGCCCTGGCTCTGATCTTTGCTATCCAAAAGTGTGACCCCGCCCCTTTCTACCTTTTTGACGAGATCGACCAGGCCCTCGACGCCCAGCACAGGAAGGCTGTCTCGGGTAACGGGCGGAAATTTCACACAAACACCGAGTACGTACCGTTAACGTTGATAAAATACTAACATATCAACATATTTGCGTTGCATATCCACTGAAGACATGATTGTTGAGTTGGCTGGCCACGCCCAGTTCATCACTACGACCTTCAGGCCTGAGCTGCTGGAGTCTGCTGACAAGTTTTATGGAGTTAAATTCAGAAACAAGGTGAGCTGGGTGGCAGTGGTTCTTGCGAAATTGAGCCTAGGACAACTTGGCAACTTAGTGCCTCGCACATCTGCCTCACAGAGATTTGGAGTTCAAATGGTTGTATTTTGCATATTCTGCGGGTGCTTGTGTTGGCTTTGCCTTCCTCCCACATGTAATACTTTTGATGGGAGTGGCCTTAAAAAGGTTTGCTGCGGTGTGCTTAATTAAACTCGCACATCTCCTGGTGAGGCTTTTTTTGCCCCTTGCATTAATACGGTTACTTTTTCTGAGTTAGAGCTACAGCGCCCTCTGGTGCCTGGAGTGATATTAATGCTTTGAGAGCCATCTGTCGATAAACCGCAATATAGAACAGGAATAGGGATTGTGTGCATTGTAATTGAAATGATTCTAATCAGCTTACTTCTGCATTGTTTTTAACTTTTTACGTATTGTTTTTAAATCTTTGTAAAATTATATCGCATTGGGTGTGAAATTGCGTTTTGTATTTTTTTTTTTTCTAGGTGAGTCACATTGATGTGATCACAGCAGAGCAGGCCAAAGACTTTGTGGAGGATGACACCACCCATGGTTAATGGTTGACTCCTTCTCTGCTTCTTCTGCGTTCTTAAGGTTCAAAGTACACTGTAACCTTCTTGGCTGTTGTTCACTGAGTTTCTTAATTGGAGTTGACTGAATTTGTATGACTTGAACATTTGGAGGTTAACGTTCTGCAGAAAAGCTTTACCTATGTTTGTTTCACTCTATACCCCTTCCATCCTGTCAAACCACTTTTCCCACCATACTGTGTGCCATCAAATGTTCAAAGCTAGTCGCTCTTTTCTATAGTTACTATCTTGTGACATTTTCTCTTAGTATATTTATATACATGTGATTTGAATTCTGCAGCGCCATGTCAATGATGGAAAGTTGATTTTTTTCATTGAATATGATGTTGGAATCCTTTTTTTTGGTCCTTTTGTATGTAATAAATTGGGGACAAAGGAAAAAGAAGCCTCAAACCTCAGCTTCCGTTTCTACCGTTAGATGGCGTAGTTCTTCTGTAGCTCTTTTCGCGGTTAGTTCCATGATATTTTATGTGTAGCAGCTCTGTCTGCATTTAAACCAAATATAACCAAAAGAAAAATCTTAAGTAACAAAATATTTTTTTAATGTATCACATCACTGGAATACAGTCGTTCAAATGGTCTCTTTTTACTTAGCGCAAAAATCCCTTTTTTTTTTTTAAATAAATCCCGCATGCCAATTTTCCCCTTCAATTTGAAGTGTTTCAGTATTTCTTGTACAGTGGCTCACAGTCACAATGACTCATTGTTACTGCGCCTGTCACACGAGTCCTGTGGCCTCAGATGGGAGATCGTACGTCACACATGCGTGGCTCTCATGTGGCGGCCCTCCAGATTAGGCTGCCTGTCATGACGCGGCGCATGCCAGTCTCTTTTATCACGCCTCTTCTTCACAGCAGTTCTGCTTTTAGAATTCCAACACCCACCTGAGCTATTACATTTCACTTTTGCTTTATAGTTTACAACATTGTTGATACGATCATCATTCGCACAGACAAAAAGAGCAGTTCGGATAGAGTGGAACTTCCAATGCTCCAAAAGTGATAACATTTCAGAACACAGATGGACAATAACTCGAAGTATACTGCGAAAATAATTGAATTTTTTTTTTAAGACAAAGAAGTGGAATTTAATGCAATGGCCAAGTCACTCGCCTGTCCCGAATCCAATTGAATGTGCGTTTGACTGGCTGAAGACAAGACTGAAGGGAAAATGTCCCAAGAACTAGCAGGAACTGACAGCAGAGGCCTGGCTGAACATCACCAAGGATGAAATCCATCCAACACCTGATGATGTCCATTCCAGACTTCGGCTGTAATTGACTGCAAAGAATTTGCAATCAAGTGAAAGTTGTAATTTCTACACCTGATTTGGATGTGAATCCCCTCAAATGAAATCTACAAGACTGTTGTTTAAGAAGGCCAAAAAAAAGAATTGTATCGATGTCCCAAACATTTATTGACCTGACTGTCTGTCCTCCGCATAAGCGAAAGAGGCCAGTTAGGTTTGAATGTGATTATGCGTTTGTGCTGAAATGGTGTCATTTGCACTGGTACGCGTCTTTGGACTGGAGTGAACCACCAGGACCTCAGACGCAGTTGGTTGGAAAGCAGATGGCCACATGTCATTGAACTGGGCGTGATATTGACAGAACACCTCATGTCCATGAGCCGGTTAGCATTTGCTTGCCAAATATTTACAAGCCTGTGAACGACTGGATCTGTCGCCAATTCACATGACAGATGGATGGCCACCATCGGGAAGAGCCGCGCTTGTTGTTGACGTCTGCCTGGCCCCGACACGCTCTCAAACTCGTCTTCCAAATGTGATGAAAAACTGTCCTTTTCCCTTCCTCCCTCCTTCATGCCTCCTTTCTTTCTCACACCGTAAAGACCGTAATTTGAAGTCCTGGCCCTGGCATCTGCTATCAGACAAGTGGAGAACAGATAACCATTGCTCTATAATTATGTGGCTTTATAATTTCTAAATCTTTTATGACAATCATTTCATTGACAATACTTCCCATAACAGCGTGATTTGCATTGATGGCTTGAAGATAATGGTGTTACCTCCCTGCATGGAGTTATTTGGTGGAATGCTTTGAAGAGAAGATATTCTTTTATTTTTATCAAAAAAAAAAAAAGTATGAAGAAGTTTTGCCGCAGGTCAAAATGTGTTTTGACGAACAAGAAAAAGAAACGATTTGTTGGAATCAGCCATCTTTGTTGTTTACACTCGCCTTGCTCATTCAAGGTTTGATGACGCGAATTTTGCCAAGGTATAATGTTTTTTGGAAGCGTTCAAATCGGATGTAACTCCGTCTGCTTAACACCCCCCAACCCCCAATTTTACTTTATATTTTATTATAACAAAACGTTTTTTAAAAAAGCAAATGAATGAAATGTGCAAATCATTGTAGAATGAGAAGTAGACATTTTAAAAAAATTGCCTTATTTCATAGACCTCCATTAGGGGCCATTCGTTTCTTTAATGATCCGACACTATCCCCTTTCGCCTTCATCAGAGTAGAGTATTCATTCAGCACATTGTTAGGTTTGTATCAAGTAGTAAAATTCAGTTGTCTTATACCCACTGATTTAATTTTAAAGACACTACGAGAAGTTTATACTATTGAGGGCTTAAGTCACAAGCTTGTTGAACGTGCCAAACGTTGACTAGAATGCAAGTACAACCCTTGACAACACTTGTTTACAATGTAATGGCTGGTAGGATAGAGTCAGGAAAATTGTAACATGCTAGCATGCTAATGGCTTAGCTCTTCAAAGCTCTTTAAATGGGCGACATCATTTACAAGGATGCAGTACTGGTGTTACTGTCGTTCAGTTTTATGTCAACTGTTTATAACTTGACTTCTATTTTGGGCTTCTTTTTTTTTTAAACGGCCTGCTCTGTTCCAAACCCATAACATGGCCAGCCGATTACATGATATGGGGGTGGAATGGTTCTACACATAACGAATGTTATCTTATGAACAGTGAAATTTGCAGAGTGTTGTCAGTGATCGCATGTGCTTAAGATGGCTTTATGACCTCATAAAGACTCTGGGTCATTTTTCAAATGCCAGCGCTGGTGTCATTTTTCATCCCTTTCTTTAAGAGAAAGAAATGCAGAGTCTGTTGGTGCATTTGTATGCTGTGATTAAGTTAAATGAATCCGTAAGATTGGTTGATTCTCTCCATGTTTGTAGAAATTTTGATCTGTAAATGCAACCTTGCTTCACTGGTCCCAAGCCCTGATTAAAAAAATGGTGTTGGTATTGTATTAGATATTAAATACTTCATACTATTATTTTATGGATCGGTAAAGTTGTGCTTGTTGTGTGTGTGTGTGTGTGTGTGTGTGTGTGTGTGTGTGTGTGTGTGTGTGTGTGTGTGTGTGTATATATATATATATAATATATATATGTGTGTATATATAATATAAATGAATGAAAATTATGAAAGATTGTCGTGTTCATTATATACTCTGTGTCTTGAATATTTAGGCTTTCCTCTTGAACGAAGATCTTGGTGACTCCCTTGATAGTGTAGAGGCACTGCTTAAGAAGCATGAAGACTTTGAAAAGTCTCTTAGCGCTCAAGAAGAGAAGATCACTGTAAGTTGAATATTTTCTTGCAAATAATGCCTAAAAAGAGAGTGGAAAAAGACGGAGAGGACCAATAAGCTTTTAGCGTTTGCTAAAAAGCTTAAAATGAAGAGAAAATAAAGTATTCTACCTCATGAAATTGTATATTGTTGTATATACTGTAAATAGACATCCACTTTATAGAATAAAATACATTCA
>CAAKHF010004529.1:0-14849 GCA_901007745.1 Hippocampus kuda
TCATGGGGCGTCCCAGGGTCATGGGGCGTGATAGAGCCTATTCTGATGATGATTCTGATTACAGTTACAGTTGACCCCCGCAATTCGCTGCGAATAAGGACCAGGCCAGTGGACAAATAGCAAAAATCCATGTATAATTGACACCCATCAGAATGCATTGGGTGGAAAAAACATTTTATGCATTATTTAAATTAATACCAATTCATCAGTAATTGCTATATTCCTCTGCCCAAAACTGGCATTGGCGAAAAAAAAAGAAATCCAAATAGGGCCCAAGTATAAAGCTGACAGAGGTACAGAAGTAAAATGATCTTTGAAAAAAAATGCAAAAACATCCCTCCTGGAGTCATCCACCACACCTGAGGTAGAACAACTAATCAGAGGTAGAAAGCATGATCACGAGGTGTCAATCATTTGCCGAGCTCTTGCAGGCACGCCCACGCAGCCTCATACGAACCAGTTAGCACACTCTAGGAAACACTAGGGAAAAATGAGGATACTGGGGATAAAACTGGCCTAATAAGGATCTAGAAGTAATCCATAATTATAGTAATAATTCTGTTCTACCAGTAAGTTTATCCCCTCTTTAAAAAAAAAAAAATCAATCAATCAATCAATTGAATTGTGCATTCCCCACAAAATAAAACTTCAAACCAACAGCAAGGAGCAAAAGTAAACCTAAGTAAAGCCTCAAGTGGGAGGAATAATCAAACACTCTTTCCTGCAAAAAATATTACTGCATTAATCATCAATTAGTTTTCCCTGCAGCGGATGTTACTCAAGGTAAAAGTGGGCACTCAGAGGGCACTGTAATATTTAACCATTGTACAGAGCTTAAATATAAAGATTTGTGTCAAAAACTGTGTCCATATGCAGTGAAAACCCATGGGGTGGCTTGCGACATTGTCACCTATGCATGTGAGCATCTGGGTGTGAGTGTGGCCAACAGCAGCTCCCACGTGTTCAGTAAATGGCTGAAAAGTCCACTGGTGAAGCAGGGGAACACTATAATGTGATGTATTTTTCCCATGGAATGCAGTCATGTCAGTGACTGAAAGGCCAATACTTTCTCTAAACAAAATTAGAATAGAATAGAGGTGTCTGTACCTCCATCAGAAACACTCTTTTAGTAATGCTTAAGTCCATCCATTTTGAACACATGCCCCTGCCTGCTCGATACGATTGATTTAGACACCTGTTCCATTTGGCAAAGAGCATGTAGGCTTAAAATATAGTAACAGAATACACATATACAACCGGCGTTACATATTCAGGGTACAAAAAAAAAAAAATTAACTGTCAGCTGTTACAGATATGTGTTATCAGATTACATGTACCATTTTTAGTATATTGCATTATTTTGCAGGATTATATTTTTAATGTCAGAGGAAAGAGATGGCGGGGTCCAGTCCTCACCAGCCCTCAAACTAATTGGCCAAACAAGCTTTCCAGGAGTCAACCAGATTCTGATTACAATCAGGGGCGTGGTGGCCATTAGGAATTGTGGGAAAATCTAAGACGATCCATTCCAGGCTGAATTTGGTGCTTTTTTTTTTTTTTTTGGTCCGGTCTTCATTTTGATACATATACAGTTCTTTACAATGTATTTTCGACCAATGGTTGAAAGTAAGAAGCATATTTCAAACCCTTGACGTTGCGCATCCGCCCCAATTTTTTCTGAGATCTGAATGACTCAGGCTTCACTTGTAGCAGCTTGCTTTTCGCAAAATAGCGAGGAAGAATTGTCGAAAAAGAAATAAAACAGATGAAATGGGTAGCGTTGTGAAAATATAATGGAGGACAATAAAAATGCTTCAGGAAAGTGCTGCCAAATGTACCAAGCTTACAGAGCTTTTCAGTGGAGGAAGGGGGACCTGCTGAGGCTGGATCCAGCAGCACTACGACAAGTGGCCACGAGGAAAAGCACATTTAAAATGGCTCAAAACTAGATGGAGTAGTCCATACATTTCCGATGCAAATGATGTGGTAAACATTTGAAATGAATGATGAAATGATTAAATATTTTATTCCTGATATAATACATGACTGAATGCATGATGCCGCATAATTGGTTGTTGTTGTTTATCATCAGAAAATAATTTTCTGTGACCTGGCTTAGTGATTAGATCACATCACATTTAGCAGTTAGGGAATCTTCACATGATTTCACATGTGTACAAATGGATTACTCTAACCTAAAAAATACGTAAAGCCTCATCGGTGGGTGCGTCAGTGTATGATCTATGCCTGGCCTTTCTTACATGGATCGCCGTTGGTCATGAAGAACATAATACAGAATGCATTCTGATTATTGTCATTAGCAGCAACAACATCAGTGGGGAAGGTTGCTAGCAGAGGGGTGATTGAGGGAGTGGGTGAACCGGAAAGGGGGAAGAGAAAGATGTGGCGGCAAGAGTGGGGGAGAAGAAAGGGAATGGAACACAGGTGGTGTCGAGGGGGTGGAAAGAGAGTCAGGTGGGAGGGCAGAGGTGACAACTCCCCTTACATGCACACAAATGCACACGCCCACACACACATTTCGAATTCATGTTTCATTTTCTGCATTCTCTGGCACATTTTATGCATGTGACATGAAGAAAAAAGCTTAATGTTGAGCACTAACCCAGTCCGTGTAGGCTATGCGATAACAATTCTCACCTAGGGCTGCCACAAATGATTATTTTGCTAGTCGACTAGTCACAGATAACAGTTGCAATTAGTTGACTAACTGTTTTTAAAGTTGTAAATCTAGCTCCAGTACCTTGAGTAAACACGAGGCACAGTTGGCTGGTGACCAAATAAGTTCATGCTAAGCCCTGATTAAGACCATCATAAATGAAAATGTTCTGTATGGTTGTAATTTCTGATCGCCCCATTTATATGAAACCTCAGAAATTAACGACAAGAGCAGACCGCCCAAATCGTTATATGCCACAATACAGTGTGCCAGTTTTACTGCTGATGGCAAAACAAACTGCCGCTGTTCAAAAACTACAGTACATACAGACACCATAATTTGTTTTCAAATATCGATGGAATCGTTGAATTGATGGCCCAAGTCTTTGCCCTCCAGTGCTTGAATTCATGTAAAAATAAAAGAATGCAGTTCTTGAAACACTCTCAAGATCCATTAGATATTGCTTCTGCTTATCTTCTGCTTATCTATAATGTCTTGATCAGTGTCACAGCTCAGAAATATACAATCAACTTCAATCCATGACATCCTTCCGCTTAAACTGTACACATAGGCCGACTGGAACTCTATCATGCTTTTAAGAACACATTTTGATCATGTTCCCCTTTTTATGGAGATTTATGTGAAGAATTTACAGATGCAAAATTGAAAACTTATGCTGGGGAAGCAAATCTTATTTCAAGGAAAACCTGAGAGCCATACACAGAATCACGTTTTCACACAGAGCACCTGCACCCATGCATCCAAATGTCCCGCTCTGTCTACTCCACCAATTCCCACAGTCCAATTTGTCCCGTTGCCTCTGCGGCGCCGTGTGTGATTGATGGGCCTAGGGACACCCTCATGCTCCTGTGTACCTAATCGCACAGTATAGACTTGCCGTAACGCTCCATTAAGGGCCTGCGGCAGTATGGTGTAATGGTTAAGGGAATGCGCCAGGGAAGGTAAGGTCACTGGTTCAATCTCCCAACAGGCTTCATTGTCCCGCGCTACATGGCCACTTGGAAAAATGGACAGTGACAGGTTGCAGGGTAATACATAAGCACACATACTCAACATGGTGGGGACGATTGTGACACTCTTCTTTCTACAAATTCACGTCAAGTAACGTAATTGGGTAATGAGCGTGTCAGTCATCACGGTGGTGTCTGTTTCCTTCCAGGACGAAACACACAAAATGGGTGAGAAGATCATTGAAAGGTTCTCTGCAATGCCATCGCGATCGGGTTGAAGATGGAGCAGAAAGGAGTCTCCTAAATTCCTGTCGGGAGACTACGCTCCAGAGACATAATAGCAGGCAACTTACTTTGGAGGCAACAAAATTGGATTGTTTGTTGGTCCCGTGACTGATGAGTTCATTAAAGTGGAGAGGTATGGAGAAGCAAGTCCTACCAAAGCGCCATTCATTCATCCTGTATTGATGCTATCTCCTTTCACTTCACTAGCTTGAATAGTCAAGGCAAACCGAGAATTATACGTTGAACGGACATCTTTGAAAGGTTTTACATACGAGTGGCAAAAGTGGCTGAATTCCAACAGAGCAGCAGAAACAAATGAAAGCACCACATGCACTAACTGCTTGTGGTCCCAGTTTTATTTTACTCTGAGTATATTCGCATTGAGAACTTTCCAGAAGCAATGCTATTCCATAATTGTTTTACTTCGGCATGCCCGAGTCCTGTGCTTGACAGACTAGCGGTTTTCAGTGTTTAGATGCTCAAAAGCCTTAACTTGGAAATCCATTTTTTACTCTACAAAGAAGTAGTGGTACAATCGTCGGACTGGTGTGCGGTAAGTGTGGGATCGGTTCACACTCAGAAACGGGGTGAATAGTTGTTCGTCTCAATATGTTCCCGGCGACTGACTCGCGACCAGTTCAGGGTGTAGTCTGCCTTCCATCCCAAGTCAGCTGGGGTAGGCTCCCGTGACCCTGTTCAGGATAAGTGGTGTTGAAAATTGATGGATGGGTGGAAAGATATCATCTGGTTTGAGCTGACAACTTAAGTCCTCGTCAGATTTCATAAACCCTGGAAATTTCACCTGACATGAGACCGTGGTTTTCAGTGAGACTGAGTGGACTCAAGCCACTATTTTGCTAAATCAGATCATGGTTTACAAATTCATGTTTGGAAAAACCTTCTTCAGGACACCATCGTGCCACGGTTCGTTTTCAAGAAACACTACTTTTTGTTTCCACAGTCAAATAAAACTCAAATCCTGTGGGAGCAAATTAAACAAGATTAGTGAAAGCAAAGTTTGACTGGGGCTAGTGCAATCCATCCCAATTGTCTGCATGCAGGTCATTAATAGCAATGAGTAGCTAATTTTGAGTGCAAAAGCCTGGAACAAATAAATCAAACATGTCTGTGCCGGGGATCGTGTCTGAGAGCCTTAATTGTCTGTCGCTGCTTCAAATTCCGTGCAAGTTAGAAAGAAGATAATTTGAGCTCCAGCTTTCTGACAGGTGCTGGAGGGTAAAGTGGGGGTGGCCTTGAAATCCGCAAAATACGGTAAGGCCACACAGTGATCTTGCCACGAGAGATTCAAGCTTCGATTTTATAGTGGGAGGTGCATAGAAGCAGTTGTCTTGGGGAGGCAGGTGGAGCCTGAAGAGAATACGACACTTGTGCGCACTGTTCCTCTCGACTAGCCAATTGCCTGAGCACGGTCTGACAGGAGGAACATCGTGAACCGGGACCTAAGAACAATTACACTGTTGAGCCAAGTCTGGATTTGCATGTGCAACAGCACCTGCTGCACTCTTTGCATCTGCGAAGGAAAGAGTTATGAAAGTAGAAAAGCACATTCATTTGTGGATAAAATGCAACGATCACAGTCGAGGCCTTTCTGTCTCCTCCTAAGCAACAAAAAAACGGCCCCTATATACATATATATATATAAAATATTTTTTCATTCATTTATTCATTTTCCGAACCGTTTTATCCTCACTAGGGTCGCGGGGGGTGCTGGAGCCTATCCCAGCTGTCTTCGGGCAGTAGGCGGGGGACACCCTGAACTGGTTGCCAGCCAATCGCAGGGCACACAGAAACGAACAACCATTCACGCTCACACTCACACCTAGGGACAAGTTGGAGTGTTCAATCAGCCTGCCATGGATGTTATTGGAACTTGGGAGGCAACCGGAGGACCCGGACAAAACCCAATCAGGCACGGGGAGAACATGCAAACTCCACACAGGAAGGCCGGAGCTGGAATTGAACCTGGTACCTCAATGCGCCAACCCCTCGACGACCGGGCCACCTTCATTTAATTTAAAGGAAAAAAATCTCTCTCTCTCTCTCTCTCTCTCTCTCTCTCTCTCTCTCTCTCTCTCTCTCTCTCTCTATATATATATATATATATATATATATATACACACACATACACACACACACATACACACTTATATTTTCCAGTTCTGTCACACAGACCTGATAATGCTATGAAAAAAAAACCTCACTTATTTGCATTTGTGTGCTCTCTAACAGCCAAACATGCTACAAGAACTGGTGTCAAAGAAGTACCGTATTTTCAAGACTATAAGCCGCTACTTTTGTCACACACTTTCAACCCTGCGGCTTATTGAATGAAGCTACCTTTTTCAAAACTTTTCCAACGTCCGTCAGGAAGCGCTCGATCAGAAAAGACAACAGTGAGACGCTTTCATGTGTCACAGTGAAAACAACCGGCCATGAGAGGGCGCACTTCACCTGTATTTTGAGCTCATACTTAATTAATCGTAAAATGTTATACCTTTATTTTCACTCCATCTCTTCTGGCTCATTTGTTTTAAATTCATGAGACAGCTGGGATAGGCTCCAGCACGCCAGCGACCTCCACAGGCGAGGATTAACCGATTCAGAACAAAAAGAACAAAAGGGCGGAACATTGTTACCATTGAGTACCGGTATCAATTCCCAGGTACCGAGTATTGGAACCGAATAAATGTGAAAGGTACCCATCCTTTGCGTGTGTCGTACAACCCAGACTTAAATGAGCGCAAAATATTTCTGCGGCACACCTGATGATCTCTAACGGCATAACATAACGACATTTTCAGGCTCTTTGCTCACCGGTGTGGAAACAGTGTGATAAAATATTAACCTGCTCTGAGCTTCAGGGCATATATAACATTTAAGGCAAAATAAGCAATTACATGATCTTTTTAGACTAATAATCCAATGTGTATCAATCATAACACAACAATACTGACCAAACATTCGATAAAAATGTTGAAATGCTGTGAAAACAGATGACGTTGGGTTGCATTAATTACTGTATAAAAAAAAGATTTAACAGGATTCTGAAAGGGTTACAGAGATAAACCAACAAAGCAGATGAGCAATTTACATCTACTGTCAGAGGTGAGTGATTTGGGATAATTTAATTAGTACAGTGTGGAAACAGAACAGTGTGTGTCAAAAGTTTGGAACCGAGGGATCTTCATGACGAGATCTGAATCCAGAGTGATACACTCTTCTTCCCTAAAATCCAAACGTTAATTAAAAATGACACATTTCAGTTTCTTTTTTTTTTTTTCCTTGCAGGAAATTGTGTCAGTCAAATACTGGGAATTCCCTCCGTGCTGTGGCGAATTATAAGATTCGATTTAGTCCAGTATAAGAAGCTAATAGTGGAACATTTATTTTGGTCAACCTTTACTCGATTATTCCATTTTATGCTTCGGCATGAGCTAGTAAAGAAGATGCTGAGGTTTTATAAGAGAGCTTAGTACTCTTGGAAAGAAGTGTTTTCCCCTCAGAGCATGTACATGCATAAAAATGCATCCCGATATGTGTACTATGCACCCACTTGAGAAGAATCCATTAAACAGATTCACGCTGGTACAATGGCGTTGACCTTTTTGAGTCTCTATTGCATGTTTGATGAATTGGAGACAATGAGGGGGAAACAAGGATTTTCAACCATTCTTCCTTTGTAAAGCTCACTTGAAATGATAACGCAAATGCTAATGTGAGCCTCCACAGGAAATGAAAACAGTCGTATTAATTCAATTTGAGGAGTGTTGAAAATCAACAGAGAGGAAGATTATTTCGGTCTCCCAACAGTCATCACATTTCATTTCAGAATGTAGCGAGAGAAAGAAAAAAAAATCCCTGATGATGCCTGCATAATTTTTAGTTTGACATGTTTGATCCGCTTTGAGAGCTCAGTCCCTCAGCAGACACGTGAAATGCATTTACTGTAGTCTACATGCATATTACACGAGCATTCAAAAGTACACAAGAAAAAGAAAACGGGGCCGAGTCTCTTACTTAGCATGGAGTAGGATTGTTTTTCACTCCATCCACCTTTGAAAATTGCTACGCAATTACAACCATGCCGCAGTCAGAGCACTGCAATTTCACTTTATAGAGCAAAACCTGTATTTGATTTATCCCAACCATTTCGCACATTGTCAAAAAGCTATAACTAAACAGTGGAAGTGTGCATCTGTTATAAAGGGAATCGATTAAATGTTATGATAAATACGAAGAATAACAGGACAGGTCAATATTTTGAGGAAGTACAAAAAATATAGAATGTTCTAAAATGTCAAGGATGATATTTTTGGATTTGCAAGTAGTTCACCAAGTGCCATAATTCCAAAGATGAACAAGCTAACTTACCCATGGTGCAGTTGGTGGTGAAGTTGGGCTCAATCATGGCCGTGTCGTCAAGCGTTCCCTGGTCATAGCTTGTTGAGATCCGGAAAGGTGAGCCCCCGTGGGTGCCCAGGGTGAGGTGAGCCATGGCCCAGCTGCCAAGGAGAGAAAGCAGGAGCAGGATCATTGTGATGAGCAGGCACCATGGCTGACAGACATTCACGCATCCTCTATGAGGCTGAGGGGTCAGGGCGGGTCGGTTCTGCTCAGCTTGAACCCTGACGGCCCCTGGGGAGGGACTGTCTGAGACCTCAGTGGATGAAGATGTGGGGGCTTCTTCGTCCCGTTCCATTTTGGTTTGCTGACACCTTGCCACTCTTTGAGTACATAAAGGCGCCTTTGAGATGGCCAGGTGAAAGGTGACACCTGACTCGGAACTGTTCGCTGGTAAATGACTAGCGAAATTCCAAATATGGAGGAGGAGAAACTGTTGATTCTGGAGCATATGAGGCAGTCTTGCTTTGAATGTTGTCCTGCCACAGCCTTCAACTGTCCCTAATTTTGTCAAGTAAATTGTGCTGATTTCACTTGGGCTTTAACGTCATATAACAATCCCTCCTCTCTCTCTCCCCCGCTGTCTCCTCCCCCTGGCTTTTGATCCTCTGCTCCTTTTGGCTTTTGATCCTCTGTACATATGCCATCAGTCCACCACTTTTATCCACATACTGTACACTGCTATGTAAAATATTGAGGCCACCGTTTAACATGATGTATTTTCAACCCTGCAATAAATGTGTAACTTTTCTGCCACAAAACAAACCACCGCGAAGGCTGAACTGCTACAAAAACCAAAAAGCAATCATGGAGTTGGTTACTTCTGTGTGTCTGTCCTAACACATGCATTGAGTGACATCCATCCATCCATCCATCCATTTTCTGATCCGCTTCATCCTCACAAGGGTCGCGGGGCGTGCTGGAGCCTATCCTAGCCATCTTTGGGCGGTAGGCGGGGGACACCCTGAACCGGTTGCCAGCCAATCGCAGGGCACACAGAGACGAACAACCATCCACACCCACACTCACACCTAGGGACAATTTAGAGTGTTCAATCAGCCTGCCATGCATGTTTTTGGAATGTGGGAGGAAACCGGAGTACCCGCAGAAAACCCATGCAGGCACGGGGAGAACATGCAAACTCCACAGAGGGAGGCCGCAGCTGGAATCGAACCCACAAAACATTTAATTCATAATCTGTATTATCTTTGTTACAGCTTCAGCTTTTGTGAAAGCGCAATATAAATAAAGATGTATTGTTTGTATTTTCACGCCTCAAATGTGAGTGGATGTGTTTGGTAGCAGAGTTTGTGTGAAAAGAGTCGACGGAACCCAAAACACATCCACGCACAACTGCTGCTCCACAAACATCGCCACTTTTATGATTTCCCAGACGTCTGTGCCTACAACACACACAGGCTTTACATCACAAGTGCTGCTGTCTTCTACTTCGGTTTTTCTTTTTTAAGGTGTGATTTTTATTTTCAACCAGCCTCACTCCAATTTCACTTGGCCTTTCTTAAAGCGGAGGGAAGGTGTTGACCAAATGAGAAGTGAAACTTCAGCACCAGACGACATCATTAGAGGGCATCTGTCATGTCCTATCAAAGGAGAGAAATTAAATACCCGATAAGAGTCGCCACTGTGTTCTTTGCCACATCAATATTATTATCGGTGTCAGAAATCTACATGTTGTGATGATCCAAGCCCCACAGGCTCAGTCAGCACCAAAACGGGGATGTGCCCGTAATTGCACAGGAATGTTTGTTTCCTCGTGCGTAAAATATATGCAGGCAACGCATTCCGGTACAACAACTCCTAAACCCCAGATAAGAGGCTAATAAACCCCAAAACTGAAACATGAAACAAATTAGCAAAATGTATAATTTGAAAGTAACAAACTGCGTGTGCCTGGAGTTAAATAAGATTGATACATGCAAGTCCATGTCATCTACCCTGAATTAACCCACCACACACACTAACTCAGGGGTGTCAAACTCATTTTAGTCGCGGGCCAGTTTGGAGTTACGTCTTCCCTCGGAGGGCCATTATGACAGTGAAACTTGTACATAACAAATTCATCGATTACAATTTTTGAAATCAGTCAATTATAATAGTTTGTTCAATTATTGTTCGGGTGTAAACTGGGTAACAAAAGCATTGCGAAGTCTCAACGTTATTTATTACACATGACGCTTTCGCAGGCCATATTAAATGACCTGGTGGGCCGGATCTGGCCCCCGGGCCTTGAGTTTGAAACTTGTGCACTAAATTGTTCCCCACCGTTAAAGACAGAAAACATGACAAAAACACAAAAATAAGCACATTTGACTTCAGTTTTTGATTTCATTTTACCCTGCGCAGACTGTGGCCACCGTGAGCCGGATGCAACAAAGCAACCCCACTTAAGATGAAGCTTGATCTACATTTCACAGTTTGTACAGCATTCTTTTTGTTGTATACTTTACTTTTGTGTTGATAAACACAGAGCAGATGTGACTTTCCCAAAAACTCCACTTTTGCCTCAGCTGTCAAAAAGACAAATCCCCCAGAACCTTTTTTGGCAAATCAATATAGATTGTGGCACATTCCAGTTTCAAAGTATTTCAGTGGCGATGATAGACGTATCTTTTCGTAATGGTGTATAGTAACAGTTTTGATCATGTGTGTATCACCAAACACAAGTCTCTGTGACTGCTCAAGTATTTGTATCACGCTATATCTGCGCTGGCAATCACTGGATATGATTAGATGAACAATTGTGAATGGAGCTGCCATTGCACATCACTCAAAACATTTCAACTTAATTAGTGGTTGACCATGCATGGCACGGTGCCCAGAAATAAAAATGAATACAAATGAGTGAGAAAGGACCAAAGAGAGCCTGTGAGTCGGCAGCTCCTCGAAGTTTCTCTCCTTTATTTGTACGCTTCCACCCTTTTTTTAATCATGCCGTGTTCATTTTGCATCGGGCTAGTTTGTTTTGGACTGTTGTCATTGTTTTAGCCGTGGCATTCCTCATGGGAGCATATCGTTTTGCCGCTTGTCGTTGGTGTGTGTGCCTGTGAATCGGCAGCCCAGTTACAAGAGCTCCATTGTCTTTATTTGTAATTCTTGGTCTTTTACGTAATTACAGTGTTTTAGCCGTGATATCTTCATGGTGGAGAATATTGTCACGACAGGTATTGGACTCTACATACATTTGTGTATGATGCCAAAACCGTGAAATTTGGTTGCTGCCATAATGCATATAAGACACTTTTTTTTTTTTTTGGAAACTATACGACCACAGCAGAGTGTCAGTGATGGCAGAAAAACAAATAAAAAAATAACAATGAAATGACAATCAAAGAAAAGTAAATGGTTTGATTGAAAAGTAATTCGTCTGACTTCAGCTTTCTTAGTTTGAACGATTGCTTATTAAAGTAATTTTCTGTTCTTAGTTAGGGGCGGCCCGGTGGTCCAGTGGTTAGCACATCGACCTCACAGTGCAGAGATGCAGGGATCTATTCCAGCTCCTGCCTCCCTGTGTGGAGTTTGCATGTTCTCCCCGGGCGCACGTGGGTTTTCTCCAGGTACTCTGGTTTCCTCCCACATTCTAAAAACATGCATGGCAGGCTGATTGAACACTGTAAATTGTCCCTAGGTGTGAGTGTGAGTGCGGATGGTTGTTTGTCTCTGTGTGCCAGCCATTCCTGCAACTGGCTGGCAACCGGTTCAGGGTGTCCCCCGCCTACTGCCCGGAGGCGGCTGGGATAGGTTCCAGCGACCCTTGTGAGGATAAGCGGATCGGAAAATGGATGGATGTGTAGTTTAGATTCTGGGGTTTATTTTGTGTTTTTCTTGTTCTTTGTCTTTCTAAGCATCTGTAGTTGAGATTATTTCCCATTTGTTGTCATTATAGCCTCGTTACTTTTGTAGTGTAGATTTTGTTCTTATTTAGTTCATAGCGACACAAATCTCCTTTGGTAGCGTCGTTTATTGTATCAAATTTAATTTTTTTTCAAATGGATGACTATGGCTATTTATCGTAGTTTGATGTTTGTCCGGCGTGGTTGTTGCTTCCTGTCATTGTTCCTCCTTTGGTTCATTTAAGTCTCACCGAATGGTTCTTGTTTAGTTGTCTGCTTTGGCGTTCAATATCCACCATATGCGCTATATAACAGAATAAGCCGGCCACAACATGGGCCTTGTGGTAACTGAGCAGATACACGTGGCTTTTCCAAGCCAAATGGAAACTTGTTGGGTCTGTATGAGCAATCATCTGTTGGCAGGCTGAGTGACAGAGAAACTTCATTGAGGTAGACATGACATTTTCAGAAAAAGAAACGGGATTTTAGTCGGGTTTATAAAACATGAAGCTTTTTCTCGTTGCTCTTTTGCCAGGGTAGCTCTCGTGTTTGCAACAACAGCAAATCGTACACGCTACAGCCCGAACGTCATTGAGTGCAAAGGTTTGCAAGTGTGTGCGCACACGTAGCAAATTACGTTTTTGTTTTATTGTAATTTTTTTGTCAGGGTTCGTTAAATGTTGCAAAAATTTGCAAACACTTGGAAAGACGTTTGCCAGACATTCGCAAAGAGTTTTTATGGTCACCATCAAATTTTGAATATGTTCAAAATGTCTTTGAGACAAGAAAAACTCTTTGAGGCCATTAAAATTGTTGCCAAACGACTTTGCGACCGACTATGAACAATCTCTGAAACCCCCCCCCCCCCAAAAAAAAATCACCTTTTCTTCATGCGCACACACTTTCAACTCTTCGTTACTCAGTAAAATACGACCTTTAGTGCTTCTAATCAAGGAATGAGTTTTTCAAAATTTATTTTTGATGAGGCCATCTGACTTGTGGAACTCATCTGCAGTTAACCCAAAGGAAGGAGGGGTAGAAATAGAAACCATTTCACTTAACAGGGTAAAGTTTCTTGACTCACGGCAAGAGCTCTCTATATGTTTTAACCAACAAGGTTAGATCGCAGTTCATTTTATAATCAACAAATGATGAAAAAGAAAAAAGACTGGAAATAATGGTGCATTGATATTCAACAGGGTTGAAAGCTGAAGGTGCTTCTGTGTTTGCTGCTTGAGCAGTCGTGCATGGAATAGCCAACATGCACGGAATAAGCCAAGAAAGGAATCGGTTGCGTGGATGGGGCACTGCAGATTGATTGCTACCAACTATTTGTTACTGTTTCTTGAGAGTTAATGTGTTAACTAGCATGTAGTTTGAATAAGCTGGTCGACGAAAGATGAGGTTAATTATCTCCAACCACAACAAAAAAAAAGCAACGAAAAAGCACAAAGGCCTTGGTTTCACATGGTAATCAGCAAGATGACACAAAAACCACAGTTAATTTCCCTCGTAACTGTGGAGATGGGTTGCTTGTGAGCAAAGTAACAATCCATTTAATGATGGTAGCAATTTGTGCTCAAAATTGATTGATGAATTCATTTCCTGTCACATTTCTATTTGCAATGTATCAGTTCCCCACCAATCGGGAACCCAATTTTACGTCATTCTCCATGAACCATAAAGTAGCCTTCTTGCTAAAATATCAAAAAAATAGTCGACACAAACACAAACATGAAGCGGATACACTTCTAAAATTTAAATCGCTACAGCATGTGCAGTTCATACCTATCAAAGACCATACACTGGAGTCTCATCAACGGTGAATTCAGGTAACTTTGTTGACGACTGCTGTATCACTTAGTATCAGCACGTGTTGTTTGCAGTGTTGCGCAACTGCTTGCCCCATCGTTTTGCTCCTTTCATGTTCCTTTTTCAGAATTTAGTATAAGCATACTGCTGTCATGCTTTGTGACATTCTCACTCCATGTCTCCCACAACTGCAGATGGCACAAACATGGAGCAAAGAATTCATCTGAAATCCCTGGTTATGTTCAGGAGAGGCCCAAGTCAGTGTCTCAAAGCCCGCCAAGTGTCTCAAAGTCAGTCTGTGACTCTGCACCACCTAGTTCGCTTTGTCATTGTTGTTCACCATCTAGGTCATGGAGGACCATCCAAACTTGGGGTCATCTTCCACCTCATTGCAGCCACTCTTGAAGCATTTGGGTCATTCTAAGACTCACAAGTACATCATAGCATGTTCTACATAAACCCCTGTGAGACATTCGGTTGGGCCCTACCCCAACTGAACAAGGAATTAAGTTCAAATGTATTTTTTGCTCCATGCTTATGTCACCTCCAGTTAGTTGTCTGACAAAGCATGAAAAGTACCCAACACAAAAGCCTGAAAAAGAACCACGGAGTGGGTGATGTGAAAAAAAATTACAGCATAATTGTGGTGTGGGCCAAATGGCACTGAGTTATGAGCATGACTGCCACAGTCTTTCATTTTGTTGTTGTTACACCGCATTAAGCTTGAAAGAAAGGATAATCGTCACACAGGCCTGAACCTAAAATAGGGCTGTGTGTGTGTGTGTGTGTGTGGGGGGGGGGGTGCATATGGTATGTAAAAAAAAAAACATC